>PVIU01004935.1:0-120149 GCA_004026605.1 Ondatra zibethicus | reverse complement strand
ACAACTAAAATTACCACCGCTAGACTGTGTCCTGTGTGAGGAGAAACATCATTTGTTCACACACAACTAAAATTACCACTGCTAGACTGTGCCCTGTGTGAGGAGAAACATCATTTGTTTACACACAACTAAAATTACCACCACTAGACTGTGTCCTGTGTGAGGAGAAACATCATTTGTTCACACAAAAAATTACCACCGCTACACTGTGTCCTGTGTGAGGAGAAACATCATTTGTTCACACAAAAAATTACCACCACTACACTGTGTCCTGTGTGAGGAGAAACATCATTTGTTCACACACAACTAAAATTACCACCGCTACACTGTGTCCTGTGTGAGGAGAAACATCATTTGTTCACACACAACTAAAATTACCACCACTAGACTGTGCCCTGTGTGAGGAGAAACATCATTTGTTCACACACAACTAAAATGCTAAAAACATGGTGAAATGCTGCTCCATACAAAACACCCGCCCATTCTAACACTGTGATGTGCAGAGGTAAAGATGCCCCAGCAGTGTTCTAGGACAGGCTGCTGTTGGAGCTCCTCTTTTGCTCACACCCCAGTGTCACTGGCGAGTATCCTCCTGGTTAGAAGCATTTCAAATGAAAAAGATCAGAAAAATAATTTAAACCAAAGCATGGATGGGGACTTGGTTCTAATGCTGGCTCTACATTCATTAAGGGACCTTTGGAGGAAGGCACTCCATCCTGGGTACCATGCAGGGCAGCACAAGCAGATGCAGTGCCCAGTGTCCCATAACACAGAGATAGCCGAGGGAGTTAGATGTCTGGGGCCTGAGCTGAGTGTCTGGCCTCTCCTCTGTGGGACCTCAGTTAAGTCCCTTTAACTACAGGCTCTGTTTTTAAAAACGGGGGTTGGGGGCAGTGATTAGAATCTAACTTGTGGGTTGCGAACCCTTTGGGGGGTCGATCGACCCTTTCACGGGGGTTGTATATCAGATATATTATTGTATATCAGATATTTGCATTACAGTTCATAACATTAGCAAAAATATGGTTCTGAAGTAGCAATGAAAATAACTTTATGGTTGGGGTCACTACAACATTAGGAACTGTATTAAATGTTCACAGCGTTAGGAAGGTTAAGAACTGCTGGATTGAATATTTGCTTTTGTTCACAAGATTGTCATGGTCCACACAATGTATGAATGTTTGGTGACTAAAGGTCAATGTGGCTAAAGTGAACACCCACACCTTAGTGTGGTTTCCTTGTTAGGATACTCTCCTAAGAGTCCACAGCAAGGAGCAGACTACATGGGCTTCAAAAGTAGGCAAAATTAGGTTACCAATTTCATTAAGCAAGGCATTAGATTCCTTCCTAATTTTGTTGTTGTTGGAGACACCATGGTCTCTATGAGGCTCCTCAGATCCATATCAGCTCTCTTCTGTGCCCATGGGCAGTCTGTGCTTGCCCACTGGGGACACCCTGCCTACCCACTGCAGGCTGTGAACCCCTTCAGATGCCTGTGTCTTCCCAGCACTAGCTCTCTGTGTTAATCTTTGATGCTCTGTGAATTGATGAGGAGTGCTTAACAGGATTGCAGGCACTCAGTGAATGGTCCTGCTGCTATTACACGCCCATGGATTTGTCTCTTTTAAAATAAGCTTGCAGATGTCTCCACTCATCTCAATTAGCAGACTTGAGGAAGGAGCAACCATTGCACGGCATCATTTTCTGCTTTCTAGAAGATTCTCACCAGAGAAAAATGACAAACAGCTAGTTGTTTGCACTGCAGACCCAGCTGTCTGAAATTGTGACCCATGACTTCAGAGCATCATCTTGAAGGAATCTGAAGAGCCTTCTACTATAAGGCCTGGGCAGGAGTAGGGGTAGGAATGGGGTGGGGGTGGAGCAGGGGTAGGAGGCAGCCAGGGACAGGAAAACCTGGGTCTTGGTTCCAGACCTGCCCTGGTTTGTATTG
The DNA here is from genome assembly GCA_004026605.1 of Ondatra zibethicus. Classification (NCBI taxonomy): domain Eukaryota; kingdom Metazoa; phylum Chordata; class Mammalia; order Rodentia; family Cricetidae; genus Ondatra; species Ondatra zibethicus. The sequence continues at coordinate 118,198 of PVIU01004935.1, read as the reverse complement.
TAGCACTGAGCTGTGAGGTCTGGAGAGAGTTATGTCAAATGTGAAACAAGGTTAAGAATCTCTGAGTGGGCATGAGGGTGGCCCACAATGCAGGCCCAGTGAAGGCAGCGGGGAATGAGACTTCCCATCCTTGGAGTGAGCTTGAGCCTCTAGGTTCCTCCCTTATTTATCCCTTCACTTGGTTCCCAAGTGATGCCATGGTCTGGGGAACTTAAAGTAGTTCTTAGTAAAAAACAAAACAAAACAAAAACAAAACTGAAGATTCTGACCTAGACAGATGAGAGAAGCCAGCTCCTTTTGTTTCATGAATTTGCTAGAAGTTTCTTTCCAGGCTGGTGAAAAAATAACTTTCTTTCCTTATACGGCATAAACTGTGAGTCCTTTTTCCCTGTCTTAACATTCTGGGCCTTCTGTGTAATCTTGTTTTGTTTGCTTCTAAACATGTTTGTAATCATCTCAGACGCAGCAGCACGCTTACACAGTGTCTGACCCCCCACAGCTCAGCCACTATTACTTGCACTGCACCTTAAAGAGGGAAGCTGTTCTAAATGGTTGCCAGGTGATAGATTTCCTGTGGGGATAGGAACTGCTTCCCAACAGTCTTGTAACTGACAAGGAGGCCCACACTATCAGGGTGGCTTTAGGAACGGTTGTTAGCCTGGCTCATTATTTAAAGTATTTCAGTGAAATGGCCTTTGTAATTATACACACTGACCCACGGGGTGGGCGTCTGTTATTGGTCTGCTTTTGTCCATTTGTCTACTCTCTGCCCATTCCACCTCCTGTCAGTCCTTCAGATCATCTTTGGACACCTGCCATCCTTAGGCATGATGCTGGGAGTGAGTCAGGGGACCTAGCTCTGCCATTGCCTGTTTTCACAGAGCGCTAAAGTGATTCTGCAGGCCACCTGTGCTGAAGAGCCCTTTTCTGAGAACTGTGACACCTCCCAACAAAAACAAACCCAAGAGTCACCGATATGTTCAAATGGATCATTGTGTGCACAGTGAGGCATTCAAGCATTCGTCAAAAAGCTCACTGTGTTCTGGGGCCTCTAGAGTGTTTGGAGGACAGTGTACACGTCTGATGGCTGATGTGGGAGGAGGACAGGGCATGTCAGGGAAGTCCTGCAATGGTTTTCTTCTTTGCCTTTTCTTTGTTCTCTTTTTATGACTCCAGGATGGGCGTTTATTACAGCAGTTTGTGCTCTCAGCTCTTTTGCTGAGGCTCTGCATAATTTATGATCAAGATTCCAAAATGTTAGTGAATTGCTCCACCAGAAATAATGGAATGTGACAGCAATGGATTCCACATTCTTGGCCCAAATATTTGTGTCTGTGGTTAGCAAGTCATTTCATAGCATGATTGCTGCATTGCTCAAGCTGTGCCCAGGATGGATTCTGACAAAGGAAGAGAATTTGGGCAACTATAAAAGCACAGAATGGTTCCGACAACAGCACTGCACTTATGTGCACCAGGAGAGAGAAGGTCTCCTGCCTTCTCCTCCCACAAATGCACTCCGCCCTGCCAGGCAGCATAGCTGTATTGGATTGTGGTTTCAAGCCTAGCCTGATCTGCTGATCAGGACCTGTTGGGTGCTGAATGAAGCAGGCATCTGCCCTCTCAGTGAGCCCCAGGAGGCACTGCAAGGGAAGCATCCAGTGGGCAGGGAATGTGAGCCTCGGGGAGACCCGGGAGCACCAGAGGCAGAATGCTGAGTCGGCCGCATAGTGTCTAATTGCTGTTCCTTGACCCATCTTTATTAAGACATCGTTCAGCGATATCATAAATATCTGGAAACAGAATCTACTTTAAATGCAGAAGTCACTTAAATGACAAAAGAAGAAAAAGCCACAGTACTGAAGAACTGTTTTAATAAGTGAATCCTCACCCTGTGCTGATGTGGCTCTGTTGGGTTAGTCACAGAGGCTTGGTGACAGTGGAACTGTCTGAAGGCACTGGGAGGTTTGCCTTGGTCTTGAATTGTCCTATCTATGGAAAAAATGGGGCAAAATCATCTGACCAAATTCCTGGACTCCCCCTGAGGCTGGAGCTGACAGGAAGCAATCGCAGTGGACGTGCAGAGAACAGCTACAGTGGGCAAGGTTCTAGTCTAGTAGACAGCTGCTTTTTTCCCTTACCAAAACCACCGACACATCACCCCGTGACCAGTTGGAATCTTCACTCCTGGCCACACCACCACAGGGATTATGGAAAGGATCACAGAGTGTATGCGCGTGCGGTTGCCTTTGTTTCCGCTCCCCTGCCAGAAGCCCTTCAGGAGACAAGCATTCCTGCGCCTGGGGCCCCTTCTTTACTGTTTATTTTGTATCAACTGTGTCTAAGATGTAAAGAAAAAGCAGGGTGAATATAGCAAAATCCTTGCTCACGTTTTTTAAACAAAGGCAGGATCTGAAGGAAGATCCGGCTGAGCAAGGGGGTAGCAGAGCTGCACAGGCGCATTGACAACAGGAAAGAGCAAGGGTAGGGGCGTGGAAGAGAAGGCCCTTTGCTGAGTGAGGTCCAGAATTAGCTGGTCTTGGGTTCTAATCCCAGCTTTGCTCTTTACTCCTTGCCCATCTGCAGAACAGCAGTCTGTGGAGACCAGGTAGCAGGAAGGTTTCAGGTTACTTAGTGACAGGACGCCTTCTCCTTCTCTTCTGCATTTAAAAAATTAATTTCAGCCTTAGAGTTTTTGGCCATGCTAATGAACCCATATATAAAAATATTTACAGTAACTCCGGTTTAAAGACTCAAGTCTCAGGAATTTAGCCTGAAAAAATACATATTTCTGATTTATAGATTTATTTATATGAATAAGTAAGAGGGTGATAAAAACCACACATATTTAATTAACCTGCCTTTATTGAGAAGATTACACCTATTTCTAGAGCTTCTGGGCATGGCTGTGCTGTGTGCCTTTAGGCTGTGAATCTTTTCAGGGAACCTAGGGCACTGCACATTTGGAGCTGAACCTTGAACATCTTCCTGGGACACTGAGTGTCCCAGAGGCTGCAGCCTGGTAGATTGGTGTGGACACTGTCAGTTCACAGCAACAGTAAATGCTTCTTTAGACAGAGTCATGAGCAGCCTTTTCAGCTCAGAAGACATTCAGAGGCTTAGGAGCCCCCAGACTCTGTCTACCCTACAGGTTCCCCTCAGACCAGTGGTTCCGAGCTGCTGAGTCCTTGAAGCTGTCAGCTTCATGTGGAACCCACAGCCGCTCTGCACCTGACGGGTGGGGAGGTTACATGCTATTCAGGATGTCCCAGGTAGCTGGGGCCACACCCAGCTCTCTCCAGAACAAGAGTTCTTCCTTGGTCACCTTCCTGAACTGTCCCTTTACTCGGAGCACGGCTGGCATGTGGTGGGTGGGTCTTTCTACACAGATTATCTGGGGTGGATGTAGTCAGCTGCGTGGTCCTAGCCTCTGAGTGAAACCAGAGATCAGAGGAAGATGGGTGAACTCAGGGCCAAGAAGCTAAAGAGGCAGGAGAGGTGCCTCAGAGGAGAAAGGGACCTTCCTGAGAACATGGGAGGATCATACATGTTAGAGCCGGCAGGACTGCCGGGACCCTAGACCTTAGACCTCAGCTCAGAGTTAAGGGATTTGAACCACAGAGCTGGCTCACAGCTGGGGGGGCGGGGCTCCAGGCATGTGGGCTTCCTCCCTCCTTCAAAGGGAGCCATCTAATTCATTTTGTACTTTGAAAGCATTTATTTAGCGTTCTTGATTCTGACAGCCAGCCCCACCTACACTGCTCACTCAAGAAGAGACTGTGGTGGGGGCATAAAGTCTCTGTCCCACAGGCCTGGCTGCTTCCGAGCTCTCCCTGGGCTTTGCGATTGAGCCTCAGAAATGGGCACTAGGAGTAGTGTCTTGACACTCACAAGGAGGCTTTGTTTTCTATTACTTCGTGCTGCACACTGTGGTGCTCACATTCCCTCCAACACTCCCACCTTCCGCACATCCTTCAGTCAAGCCTATGAGTTGCTTGGAGGCCCATTCCCCAAACAAGCTCATCCCACACCCAGCCTTTGGGGCCTGTGTGCCCCTTAGGACAAGGTGTAGTTCACAGAAGGCTACTATGAACCAGATTGTTTTGGTAGCATCTTGATATGCAATACCCTTCTAATCCCTTCAAATCTATTCCATTTTCCCCCAAACTCCAGAAAAGGCAGCATCCTGTTCCTGGAGGACAACAGAGGAGAATGTGAAGTCTGTGATTCATATTACTGTGTCACCATGAGTTCTGTATTTTGGGAGCTGACGGCCATTGTTATCTTTCTGTTATTTGAACTGCCCTTTATTCTTTGTTCGTACCTTTGAGTTCAGCTCAGCAGTACTGATTTCCTTCTAATGGAATACAAGACCCATCAGAACTTCAATGCGTACTGAGTTGTGTGCTGTTGGGAGACGCAATGTCGCCCAGTGACAAACGGCTCAGGATGTGGTGGCAGTGACACAGGGCCTTCGCCGTCAGCCTGGGGGTTACCTGCAGTCAAATTGTTTGGCACCAGTAAGGAACAGGATTTACCCCAAAGTGTCACTGACCAAGTCTAAACAGCAGCTCCTCAGCTTGCCTTCAGCTCTTATCCCCGCAGGAGGAGGCACAGATTTCAGCAGAGCAAGCATCTTGATGGTGACTCAATACCGGGGATACGATTGTGACAATCTGGTCCCGTGCTCTTGCTTATTGGTTACTCATCTCCCTTTGTACAAGGCCTTGCAAACATTTGCTTGGTGTTGTTGTTTAATTTATGGCAGCGAGAAGTCTGTTGGAGCATTTGAAGGACTTTGGAGCTCTCCCCCTAGAGTCCAGTAGCACACCTCTTTGCATTATTAAACATTCATAGAAAGCAAGTTCTAACAACTTTGATGGTATCTTGAGATCATAATGATTTTTATGTGAGGCATTTGTTTACTTCTGACTAGCTAGATGATGCTACCGTCTGTTCCATGGAATAAATTAAATTCATCAGAAAGTGTTGAAGGAGAGCTGCAGTTTTAAGATCTGCTCACAGAGCTGGAGCGATGGCTCAGCAGTTAAGAGCGTATACTGCTCTTACAAAGTCCCATGTTAGTGTGTGTGCTCTTGTATGTGGTCAGAGAGCAGCTTGCAAGGATTGTCTCTCTCCCTGCTACGTGGATCCTGGGGACTTCAGGCTTGACAGCAAGCACATGGCCCGCTGAGCAACCTAGCCAGCCTCAGAAACTTTCTATCATTATCTTGTAAATGAGTGCTAGAAATTTGCCACACAAAGTAAGAGATGGTTCACACCCACACCTTGAAGCTGCTGGTTTCTTTTCCAGGAAAGACACAGTCTTAGAAAAACCTTGCTCCAGTCAGAAAATGGACAATCTGCCAAGACAAGGAGTCAGTCCGACATTACTCCATTCTAGGCAACTCTGTCCCTACAGAGCTACACAATGGTACATGGTAGTCAAACTTGGGGAACTGGAGCTAGACCTCAGGAAGAAACAGAAAAAGAGGAGCAGAGAATAACAGCACAGTTCTCAAAGGGACTGGAAGGAGAATGTTTACCAACTGCTGAAAGAAGTAGACTAAGTAGCCTGGAATCCTGTATCCAACTGGAATGAGAATCAAGACATTTTTATTTGGAAAAAAATCATCAGAATTTGTCACCAGCAGACCCATCCCAAAACAACAGCAAGAAGGTGCATTATATTGAAAGGAAGTGATGGAGAGAATTCTGAAACATCAAGAAGGGAGGAAGAATATGGTAAGAGCAGAAATACAGGCAAAGGGAACAGACTTTCCTTCCTGCACCTTGACCAGCAGGGGCACATGGCACTTCCAGAGTGTTCCCTCAGAACACAGGCAGATGCGGACATTTGTCAAGGTAGCCACTACCCCAGGCCATATGACAAATTCAAGACAATTTGGTTTGAAAGAATTGAGATCATACAGAGTATGTTGTCCAAACTCAAAGGGGACAAACCAGGAAGTTGGGAAGATATCCAAACCACTGAGAAACTAAAGAGCATTCTTACATCACCCATTGGTCAGAAGGTCTGGAGGGAAGGGAAGAATACATTGAACTGAGTGAAAGCAGCAAGGTATCAGAGTTTGTGGGACTCAAGCAGTGTTAGCAGGGTGATTCATGGCACTATTACAGAAAAAGACTCAAATCTGTCCTCTGCTCCCTCACCCCCAAACCAGCAAGGCAAACAACTGTCCAGGAGAAAGGACATTATAAAATAAAAGCAGAAATCAGTGAACCAGAGCCCATGAGCAATAGGGAAATAGAAAACAGTGGTTAATAAAAATAAAAGCTGGTTCTTTGAAAAGATCAATACAGTTCACAAATCTGCAGTGAACACAAGTTATGAAAACTGAGAATGAAACAGAGGGTATCATTGTTGACCTGCAGACATTTAGAAGGAAGTAAGGGACATGCTGCACACCTCCTGTGCGCAGGAAGTAAGGAACGGTGCTGCACACAGATGTTTGATGACTGAAATAATGTGGATCAATTCTTTGAAAAGCAGTAATCTGAGTAGTGATAAATACAGTAAGAAAATCAAATTTATAGTTAAACCTCCCCCACAAAGAAATCTCAGTTAGTGCTTGGTGGATTCACAGGATAAATGTACTGAACACATAGAGTCCACACAAGTGGTTTAGTCTCTCTTTAAAAACTAAAGGAGAAATTCCCAACTTCTTTAAAGCCCATGCCGTCTTTCCTGGTCCCCTTAATAGGCTTGACACACACCAAATGTATTTATTATATAGTATTTTATATATACATATGTAAAACCTATGAGTATAAATTCTTTTTAAATTTATTATAATGTGTAGGCATGATGGCTGTGGGGGTATGTGCCACAGCCAAATCTGTGCAGCTCACAGAGGAGAAAAGACAACTCTGTCGGGTTGATCACTCTTCCGTTTATGTGGTTCCAAAGATCTGACTCCAGGCTTGTGTGGCAGGCTTCTTTACCCACTGAGCCAGCCATCTTGCTGGCTAGATGTAAAATTCTTAACAGCCTACTAATGAATAGGTGTCACCTGTATACTGAAAGAAGTATATACCATGAGCGAGGGCAGCTGCAACATCAGGGAAGAAGATAGAGTCAACATTAAAAAAGCAAACAGTGTAAGATACTTTATTAATAAGCACATGATATGTCTGAGGGTCCAGGACACCAAAACCAAACTCAGACAACACCAAGTGCCAACAGTGATGTGGCAGTCCCCTCCTGGGTGTCTATCCTAGGAAAACAAGAAGTCCCCATACTGTCTTTGCAACTCCTTATGAAACCAATTATTTCAAAGTGGAAAGAAAGGGGAGGGCCGTGGTTGGCAAAGGTCAGTGCCAGGATCAAAAGCAGGGTCTTACCGCTTTTATCCAAAGCTTAGTCGCTGTATTGACACATCAAGAAACTTCATTTTCCTTTTGCAACCTCAAAAATGCCTAACCTAGATGCCAAGGCTGGTGGGGTCTCCTCCTTCTTCACCCAGCTGGATCCTGAGCAGATCCTGTATGTCTCTGCAGTCGTTTACTGAAGGGCTGCACGTGCCTCCTGCTCTTGAATCCGGTTAGCCTGTAACCGACATCCCAACAGTGTTGGAGTTATGGGGAAAAAGATCAAAGATCCTGACATCACCAGGCTGAGGACTATGCTGTTCCAGGACTGGCTAGGAGTGTCTCTCCAAGGCAAAGCTGTCGGCAGACTAGAATGTGCGGTGTTGTGAAACCACAGCAACCACTGTATGTTGTCTCCAGGGATGTGCATCTCTGGCCTCTCAGGTCACAGTATTGACATTACTGTGTGTATCTCCTCACCCCTCCCTTTCTCTCTGTGGATGGCTAGAGCTGAGCATTTTGCCTTTTCCCTGGAGTGTAAACTCTTGGAAACGATGGTCACCTAGAGGTTACAACACCAACTCTCTACCCCTTGCATTTTGGGCATAAAAGACAAAAAAAATCAAATTTTCTGAGTCTTTTGAGTTAAGGATGTCACTTCTTCAAGCACCATCTTAGGGATTAGCCCAGCGACAGAACAGTAAACTATTGAATTTCCATCTCCAAGCACTGTGCTAAAACCTTCCTCCACAGGACAACCCTTGGCAGTAGGTTTCTGAATGATGAAGGCTTCGAAAGGGTCCACTACACCCACATCAGTCCATGGTGGCTCTCCACGCTTCACAAAATTCATCAGCAAACTAAATATTAGCTAAATATTTTCCTGGGAAAAGTTTTTAAGTTTTGAAACACCCAAGCTTGTAAACATAATTACCAAATAAACCCTCCTTAAAAGGTGTGGAGTAGGAGCTCTGAGTTCCACGCAGCTAGACTTCAGTGAATCTGAGTTCACAGACTTAGCCGACTTTGAAATGAAAACAAGTGGGAAATGTGTTTGTAGTCCATCTTTATTCCCTAAACAACACAGCACTGACTCCACATCGGCTGCACGAGCCACCCAGGGAAGCCACAGGTTTGGCGCGCAGAGCCTGTGGTGTCACAGGGACTCATCGGTAGGTGATCCTACCTGGATACCTAGGATTAACTCTTCCCCAACAGGCACTATCAGTGTCATCATCCTGTCCGAAGTCACAGGTTTGGAAGGCTTGGTAAGGGTGAAAGTTGAGTGGCTGCCTTCTCAAGGATAGACAGAAACAACCCTGCTCCTCTGACAGAATCATGCCTGTTTTAGGATTATGTATTTTAATTTGGATGAAAATCTTTAAACCCCTTTTTATATTATCTGCTGTCCTCTGTAGAATGATTGTGTTCCCCAAGTAAATAAAGCAATAAAGAATGTAAAAATCAGCCCATGGGGCTGGCCTAAACTTCTGTAGAGAGATTGAGATGATCCAATTCCCTCAGGGAGAAAAAAGTCAAAAATCCAGATTTTCCAAAAGACAAGACTGTTTTCAACATTATCATTCATCATAAACCCTAAATAGGCCGTGATATTTCTGCATCTGCCATTCTCTCCCCATGTATTCCCTAAAACTCCTCATGCCCGACTTAGAGGTGCATTGATAAGAAAAGCTAGATGCTTGTGCTGAGGCAAAACTCAACCATCCTTCTGATGGTACTTACAGGACGGAAATGCCCATGGTTGTTGCTGAGAAATGCTGTCAGCATTATCAAGATAAAACTAAGACATTTCTGAAGCATCAAGGAGGTGGTGTGCTTTTGTTTTTCCAACGCCTTAGGCAGCAGGATCCTGTGTCTTTGGCTCTTCCTGGGGTGCAAACAAAGGCAAACACATCTAAATTCAGAGAAAGGGATAAGCTCAGATATCAGTAGGCTGGACCAAGTGTTGAATTAGCATAAGCATTTGATTCTCAGCCAGGAGCTCTGGTCAGACCTGGTCCTTTGCACATCCAAAACTTTTTAAGGGAATACTCAGAGAGCTGTTCCTCCGTGCAGAACATTCCCATTTAGTCCAGGCCTCCACACCATGTCCTAGGTCTCCTCCCCCAAGAGCTTGTTAGAGACTTGGCCTCTCAGGCCCAGTTGGTCAGCCTTGATGTGTTAACAAGGTCTCCGGAGATCCTCACAGACATGAAGCTGAAAGGCCCCTCAGTCTGCATCCTTCACAAGCCTCATCACCATCACTGGGACCAGCAAAGCGAATGGAGGAAGTGCTAACATCCCATATGCAGGAATCATTATCTCCATCGAAGTAAGGAAGAGGAGGATGACAACAACCACTACTGTGCCTGGGTCCCCCACCAAGCACCAGGTGCCCCCGGGAACCACATTCACCGCATCTTCCCACTGCCTTGCTGGGGTCTTAATAACTACAATTCACAACTAGGAAGATAAAGCTTGGGCTTCAACAACTTGCCTGGAGTCATCCAGCCAAGAATGAGAGCCGGGAGAACTGCCCCTAGGCGCCATGCTTCCCAAGCATCAGAGGACATGCTGGAATGAGAAAAGGTTTGCAGAGATGGCTCTTAGCCTCAGCTGGGTTTTGGAGTTGCCTGGTGCATGCTTGGATCTTCAATACCAACCCACAGATTCTGATTTTGTGAGTCTGTGGTCTGGACCTGGCTTTAAAATCCCCCTCAGGGGCTGGTGAGATGGCTCAGTGGATAAAGGAAGTTGTTCTGGAGGCTCACAGCCTGAGCCCTGAAACCCAAGGTGGAGGGAGAGAACTGACTCCCACAAAATGTTCTCTGACCCCTCACCCAGGCACACACCCCACACACACAATAAATAAACATAAGAAAAATTTAACTGCTCCCCAGTGATCCTACTCTGTACCCCAGGTTAACAGTGTCTGGCTTCGGCTACTTCACCATTAGATCAGGTTGCATCCCTAAGAATGCTGAGGTGTCTTCGCCTACAGCATCTGTTGCACTGGTACATGCAACAGTCATGATCCAGGGAGAGATGTGGGTCTTAGCCCTGCAGATCTGGGTGTCATTGCAGATGGATGTTGCTTTGTAATCTTTGTAGCTACCATTCCTCCACCTTCTTCACACATAGCTCAGCCCTTGTCAGCAAGAAATGTTTACCCCGATTCTTTCATAGGTCTGTGCATAGCTTTCATTCTCTTCTTCATGACTGAGAACAGGTGACACAATCCAGGCCTATTCCATCACTTGGTGATACAAGTTGACTCTGCATGGTCCGCACATATGTAATCAAGCCTTCTGCTAGTCACTGGGCTGAGCAAATTGAGGTTTGCTGGGATCAAGCAGTTTGCTAGAATGATAGGTCAACTAAAAAGGATCAAGCCCTGGGAATCTGAGTTAGTGCAGCCGCAGGCTCTGATGTGGGCCAGTCTCAGGGCTGGAGGGGAAGGGTGTGGCCTTTTCCCCAGTTCACAATACTGAGGGAGACAGTAAGCAGCTGAGCCGTGTAGGTCAATTACAGTTTGTTAGTGGTTGAAATTTTAAAGGCAAAATGAGTGAAACTAATGATATTTTATTAACTAGATATAAAATAGTATTCTAACATGTAATCAGTATGACAACTAATGACATTGTACAATCTTAGTCTCATAGTGAGCCTTTGAAATCCAGTCTCTATTTCTGCTGTATCCTTAGTGAACCATTGAGAATGGGGGATGTCAGAGCTCAGGTACCATGGGACAACGATCTGCAGCCTCACTGGACCCTGTCCGTTCTATGTAGTCCCCTGAAAAGTTACACTTGTGACACTGGTCCATCAGAATGACAGGTCCTGTGACTGCTTTCTTGAGGAGAAGCTACCTGCTCCTTGGAGGACACACTGCTCTTCACTAGCGCCCCATGGCACACACAGCTGGCACTGTCATCAAAGTTGGAGGCTGTTTCTAGAACTTGGAGATTCTAGCTAATTAGAAGCCACTGGGTGCTGCAGTCGGCCACTGCACTGTCTCTCCTCTGCTCTCCAGGCTCCCCTGCACCAGCAATCTGTTTCCTGTTGTTCTGTGCCTTGTGGTGTTTGTCAGCAGTAGTGCACACAGCCGCTCACCGTTTTCTAATTCTCCCTCCCAGATCCTCTCGGGATCTTACACGGGGGATGTGCAGCACAAAGCCTTCAGTGGAGTAGTTTTTTTCAACTTAATTTATGCAAATGCCTTGTAAGAGAAAACTCACCCTTTGTCTCTTCCCCAGCCTCTTGTAATGAGCTGTGCAACAAAATTTCTTTGTCGTTTAATGGATGAAGCATTTCTGAATTAGTGACTAACATATTTTTATACTGAATAAATTTCATTAATGATTTTTTAAATCACTGTTAGGACAGCTGATGTGTCTTATTAATGACTGGTGATAATCTTTTCTCAAAGCAGCCCTGTAAAATCAGCTGCAGATCTCCCGATGCAAGCCTGTTACCAAAGCCCAAGGTGCAAAAGCGCTCTTTATTCTTTCTTTCTTTGACTCAGAAAAGCCTTGGGCAGCTTTGGAGTTATGAGTGTTCATCCACAGCTGGGACGGGGTCACCATTCCTACACCTGTCACCCAGGGTTGTCACTGTGCCCTCTCCAGGCTGGGGGCAGCAGCCATGAGTTCAGTCTTACTCCTGTGTGCATTGTGGTAATACAGTTAGTGTTCACTGGTAAACACTAAAGGTTGCTTAGCAGCTTATGTCAGAGTTAACGGAACCTAACACATCCAGGTCTTCCCTATGTGCCCTACTCTAGAGGCCTGGCAGACCCTGACCCAAGGCAGTAAGATGAAAAACAGGTCCATAGTAGCAGTAACCAGCTGTCGGACTTCAGCTGCATCACCCCTGTCTTTGTGCTCCACTTTCTCCATCTGGAAGATGAATGATTAATGACTGTATGTCCCTGAAAGTGGTGATGTAGAGATAAAGAAAGTGAGGTTTGAGGCTGGTGGGGTCCTTGGAGAAAGGATCTGGGTAATAGCCCATCACCATAACTGCCACTGCACTTCCTCCAGGGTGGCTTCTTCCCTGGTTATGCAGAGGACAACTGATACTGGTGTGGGCTCTCTTGGAGAGGTTTGGTGGGTGGGGCGAGCCAGCTTATAATTCATTCTCTCAGTGTGGGGAACGTCAGGGCTTTCCCCAAGAGTAGCCTGTCTGTCTCATGTATTCCTGCCCAAAGGGCAGAGTGACAGCTTAACACCTGACGCCTGGCTTCGGGGGTGGTTCTTACCTTTCTGTAGCTAGGTCCTGGCACAGAGTATGGCCTCAGTCCTTGGAGCCATTCAGATGGATGTCACTACACCCTGGGACCTGAGCTATGGCTGCTTTCCTCTGTCATGTGACCTAGAGCTGTGAGACAGGGATGTGGCTCTTGCCTGAGCACCTGGAGAACCAAGCAAAACCCTACTGGGCCCACAAGCAGTGCCCTATGTTTAAGGGAAGCTGCTGGGTCCAAGTACAACTCCATTTAATTGAAGATCAAATGGGGAAAAACAAAAATAAGTCAAAAATTGCCATATAATAAGGAAGATGCAATAGATTCTCAGGTCAGTGGACCCTTGAAATCATTTATTGTAAGTACTAAAAAGTTTATCATAGTTATACCATTTATATCATAGTTATATCATTTAAAGTTTAAAAAAAGATATAAAGTAGATGGCACTGGGAAGCAAGCCAACTATCCAGGCTGGTGATGTCACGGATCTCGGAGAAGATTCTGAAGCTGACACTCTACTAACCCAACATTGTTATTAACCACATTCTAAATATTTGTCCTTATACCCACAGATAAGTGTAGTTCTCACTCCTTATCAAGGAAACTTTTCTTTGCAATAGATGGATACCATTACAGAAAACCTCAATCAATCAAAATGCAGCATGATGGAGCCCAGTCCCAGTGAATGCATCTACAAAACAACTCCTGCACTGAAGGCTCAGGGAGCATGGAGGAAGAGGGCATGGGAAAATTGTGAGAGCCAGAGGACTAGGGAGTTTGCATTTCCCAGTAACATCAGAAGTTACACTCATAAGGCCGCACCAGCAGGGCTGCCCAAACGTGAGCTAAAGCAGGACAACAACAGACATCTCAGAGTTGCAGGACAACAACAGACATCTCAGAGTTGAAGGGGAAAGGCCATGAGGCTGCAACCTTACACAAAGAACTGTCGTCAACTAAGGAAGAGCACACCAATTTGTTATTCAATACCAAGTGATTATTCCTGAAAACATACTTAAAAGTAACATTATACAGACTGAGTGGATGATATTTAGGAAAATGTATGTATTCACATACATATATGCATGTGATAACAATCAATGAAGAAAGAGACCGTGAATTTGGAGGAGGGCAAAGGAGCATATGTGGGAGGACTTGTAAGGAAGAAAGTGAGGGGGGAAATTACATCATTATATTATAATCTCAAAGATAAAAATAATTTTAAAAGACATGGACTAGAGGTGGAACTTTTGAGGGGAGGGGAGAAGGTGTTCATTTCGTCTTACACTTCCAGATCACAGTCCACCACAGAGGGCAGCTGGCAGGAACTCAAGCAGGGCCAGAACCTAGAAACAAGAACTGAAACAGAGGCCGTGGAGGGCACTGCTTACTGGCTTGCTCGAGGTGGACATTTTATAAGGAAAAGGGAAATTTTGTGTGGGAAGGGTTGGGTGGCTAGGAAGGGTAACAGAAGAGTGAAGGCTGCAGTGAAGGCAGAATGGACAGAGCCGCTGCGGAGCTGTGGGATAGAGACAAAGGACAAACAGCAAGGATGAGCACTGCTGGGCGGGGCTCAGGGCTGATCTCTTCTCGCACCATGCCCTCATGCTGGGGGCTGCTGTGTGTTGTCCATGTGTGCCACCACGGGAAGTTTGGTCCTGCGTCACCTGCCCTGAAACAAGGTGGCTACCCTTCACCCATTTCAAGCAGACCCTCTTGTCCTGCTTGTTATGAGCATGTGGTTCCATCCCAGTCCTTCTGGGAATGGCTCAGTTATAGTTATGCAGTGAAAGATGAAATACTAGCAGAACTACTAAGCTAAAATAATTTTTATTCCAAAATCCAGACCCGTACACAGCTCTGTTTGCTACCACTTTGGTTACTCAGAAACACGAAGAACAATTTTTGCATTTTATACACCCATACAAACAGCCTTGACCTGACAAGGCACAGAGAGATATCATCAGATTGCCTTTGTGGTCCTCAAAGAACCTGGCCTCATTTTAAGTTCAATAAATAGAATATTATTTTAAACCCTAAATAAAACAGTCCACATCAAAGTAAAGCAAACAACAAAAAGCCAAACAGACCTGGGCTATCAGGAACTACACTAAATGCCAGCAATGATTATCTCAGTCTCCAATATGAACTATATCAGATTTAGGGAGATGCTCCTCAGTTAAGTGCCTGCCATGAGAGCATGGATCCCATCACCCAGGTCAGAATCAGGTGTCTGTAATTCCAGTACTTTAGGGGTGGGGTGGTCAGACAGGAGGGTCCTGTAGCTCCTTGCACCTCTGACCTCCATGCACATGTGTACACACTTGTCCTTTCTGCACACACACAAACACATACCACACACATATGTAGCCTCCCTTTCAGATGGGTGGGTGGATGGGTGGGTGGATGGATGGGTGGATGGGTGGGTGGATGGGTGGGTGGATGGATGGGTGAGCGGGCGGATGGATGCATGGATGGGTGGATGGGTGGATGGGTGGATGGGTGGGTGGGTGGTAGATAGATAGATGATAGGCAGACAGACAAACTGACTTGAATTCCTGATTCCCCTGCCTCTTCCTCCCAAGCATTGGGTTTAAATCAAACATCTAGTCCTTGTGTACAACAGCTTAAGTAAAGATGTGCTTCCTTTTTCCCCCATTCTAATCATCTTGACCATATACTCAAGGGTGGCTGTAATGCTCCACATACTATATCATTCATATTGGTGGAAGGAAACTGCTTCTGTTGCATTATGTCAGAAGTCAAAATCTTTGAGACCCCAGAAGACTTCTGGTTTTGTTTCACTGGTGACAGTAGAACCATTTAACTATAAGGGAGGCTGGGAAATGAATGCTTAGTTTTTAGCAGTACTAGCAAAGGCAGATAGGAATAGGGAAGAAATAAAAACTGAGTGTTAGAGGCTTGGGATAGGCCTCAAAGGTCTAGCGTGAATGAAGCCTTGTGTTTGATGCTGTTGCTGCTAATAATGATGATGACAGATGATAGTGATGGGAATGATGATGATGGTGATAGTGATGGGGATGATGGTAATGATGATGGGTGGTGGTGGTGATGATGATGGGGATGGTGGTGATGATGATGATGATGGTTGTGGTGGGGATGATAGTGGTGATGGTAATGGTGGTAATGATGATGAGGAAAATGAATATTGACTAAGAGCCTTTGCTACCTACCAAAAGTAATACTTTTGTGAAATATGCATTCATCTTTGAGTCTACTATACTGTCTCAATAAATATGATGAAAAGAGTGAAAGAAAGCCACCGCAGCAGAGGGGTCTTGAGTAGAATGGCCTCCGTGTTCTCCATAACTGCCACCTCAGTCAGACAGGGTTGGATAGCACCTTGACTTCCATGTTTATGGGAAAACTGGTTGCTGGATGCAGACTGTAGATCTCTAGACCTGGCAGGACAGACTGGCAGACAGAGGAATCCATCCTCTACCAATATTCTAGGTTGTGACATGTTGAGAGCCAGTTTGGAACAGTCCTGTGTCAGCATGAGCTGAGTTTTCAACCCAAACATGAGTTTTTGAGGAAACCAGCACCTTTGCAATGGGCATGAAAGAGCCCATCTAGGGGACTCCCAGTCCTCAATAAACCCCTCTCAATCAAACAACAAAGGGGAAACTGACCGTTCAGTTCCCTTTAGTCCTTTCCACGTTTTTGATGTTGCCCCGAGGAGAAGCCTGCCTACAAATAGTGCAAATGAGCAGAATGCAGGAGTCGCTAGTCTTGATGACATTACACCAGACTGGCTAGGACTTCACTCACTCAGAGCTTGAACTCTCAACAATTGGAATTTTAAAATGAAGCTTTTCAGATCCGCAGCTCCAAAGCAGCGGGTCCCATGATCTGCTCTCAGCCTTGCTAGGAAACTCATTCATCTTGGAAACTGAATTTACAAAGTGAAGTCATTTTGATGTAGCATCCTCTTAGCCTGTCCTTCCATTCCTCCTCTTTCCTATTTCTCTGGTCTGGGAAGGCCCTGCCATCCTCATCTGGTCTCTGCTAAAGGAGCAACATTACTGCTCACCCAGATAGCATGACTGGATTCTGCAGTTGCTACTGCCATAGACTCTGAGAGGGCAGAGTGATCGAGGGCGAAGTGTGAGGCAGTGGTTCAAGCCTCACATCTGTCATTTAATAATTGTTGCTTCTGTGAGTGGTTTGAATGCTAGATCAGCCATACTCCCTTTACCCTACAATGAAATAAGATGTTAGGGGGCCAAGGACTTTGGAAATGGACAATACTCTAAAGCTTAGAGGCAACTGAAGTCTACAGTCCAGCAGGTTTTTGTAGAAGCTGGGTTGCAGAGGTTTTGAAGTGTATCTGGGAAGATGCGTTATGCAGAGTTTTGGGCCTAATGCTGAGAAGAGCAATTCAAAGTGAAACTGTGTATGTGACATTCACACCCACTGGTCCTGGTATCCTGGCATCACTGAGACCATGAAAGAGGAATGCTTATATTGCTGTAGCTATTATTACCCCCACCATTATTTTTAAGTTAGCATGTACCCTGGGCTGTCTAGATGCTAGCAAAACCTGGTGACTTGAGCTTGATCCCCAGGACTCACTTGGTGGAAAGAGAGAACCAACTCCTCTGAGTTATCCCCTGACCTCTGTAAGTGCTGCAACACATGCACAATAAATAAATACAATATTATTTTACATATTTTTAAAAGTGTTTCTTCATTATTAATAATGAAGCTGGAAGACAGGCCATAGGTTCATATCTTTTCTCTTTTGAGGGGAGTACTGGAGGTAGAATCTAGAGCCCTGAGCCTGCTAGTTGAGTGCTCTGTCACTAAGTCACATCCCAGTCCTTAATTTATCTTCTTGATGAATTGCATCTCAAAGTGGGGATGGTCACTGACAAAGCTGGGGTTGAAAAGGAAGGTTTCCGATTTCTTAGACCTTTGCTCTAATTACCGGATGGCAGCCCAGAGGCTTCCAGTTAACCAGCTGTAGTGACTGAAGAGATTCAGCTGGGCAACAACGTCATCTCTATAGAAGGTGTTTTTCAGACTGTTAATTAGAGCTTCCAGAGGGAACGCCCCAGAGCAGCAGCACCCTGGCTACGCTGCTCTGTCACTGTGCAGGTTAGAGTTTCCATTTTCTTCAGCCGAGAGCACACTAGCACAGACTGGCTGCATTGCGAGAGGAAAAGTCCCCAGAGGCACAATCAGGCTTTTGTTGGCAAAGTTGTAGGAGCATAGCTGTGTTTCTGTCTGGTGTTTCTTCCCTTTGGCAGGGATTAGAATTCAATCATGGAGGCACTCTGATGCCTTGCTTGTTCTCATCAGCTTCAGAATTCACACAGTAACACTCAGATCTCAGCACTGACAACCTTGGGAGACCTTCAAATCATACCCAAGCTATAGCAGTGGCTGGTTAGAAACAGTGGCCCCACAACCTGCCACTGTTCTCACTACCAAAAACACCCGGCAGGAGATCTCTTTCTTCTCCATCCACTGCACACACTGTCCAGTAGGAAACAACCTGTTCTCACATCACACACAGTTAGGTTGTGGTACTCTCGGAGACAAACTTTGTATCCTTACGTATGATGATGTCAAGTTCCATTGGTGGAAACATGGTTGCGTCTAAGAGTGATACTGAATTACGTTTTATAAATAATCCCAGAGGGAGGCAGATCTTTGAGGACTCTTGGTTGACAATGTCTGAAATAACAGCCCTTCCTAGAAGGTGGTGCACCATACTGGTGTTTTCAACTTAATTTCATTGTGATGGTCTTCCAGATGGGGAAACCTGAGGCCAGGAGGGGAGTAGCTGGCCCAAGTACATGTGCAGTGAAGCAGCAGAGCCATAGAAGGGATCTTGCAGTGCCAGGACCCACGACTTCCTTCAGAAAGCTGCCGTTCCTTCCTAACTGGCCTCTTACCTTATTCCAGTGGTAGGAGGTGGTGTGTGGAATTGGTAGGAGGTGCTGTGTGGAATTGGTAGGAGGTGGTGTGTGGAATTGGTAGGAGGTGGTGTGTGGAATTGGTAGGAGGTGGTGTGTGGAATTGGTAGGTCAAGGCAGGCTGAGCCTGACAAGCATGCGCTGGGTTCCCTTGCCTGATTGTAGATTGTCTTATCTCATAAAGGATTTTACTTAGCTCATAACGTCACATGATGATACGGTAGAACTAGGAAGCCAGGACTCAGGTCAGTACAAGTCTAGAATCATGTGAAGGGGCTGCCACAGTAGAACCTTAGAAAGCAAGCTGAGTGCAGAACAAGTTCTCAGAGAGTCCCCACATAAGCAATTCTGGGGATGGAATGGATGCTATCAGTAAAACCTCCCCGCAAATAACTGGATTAGATTTTATTGTGTTTTGGTTTTTTCTCTCTTTAGCCAGGTCTTGCTCTATGTTCAGCTTGTGCAGACCGTCCTAGCGCTGCCTTCCAAGTGTCGGGGTTATAACCATCCCTTTTCTTTTCTAACAGCAAATTTTGATCAAAACCTTTCCCCTCAGATCTGAGGGCATGAGGCAATGCTCACACTGCTGAAGCTTGTTTGTCTGGTCAAGCGCATAGACTTCCATGGTCTCACTAGGCCAAGGATGGGGATTAGAGCATCCAGAGATACAAGTGCCCAAAAACTTCTTGGGAAAATATCTCCTCATGGATGTCTCTCCTTCCCTACACACTTTATTAGATACAGTGTAAAGTGTAAATTGCTAGGCTTGGACAGCTCATCTTGGTGGCTCATCCATCAGGCTGTGCTGGTACTGGTACCATGACAAAGCTTAGTGGCCAACAGAGTGGTCATGCAGCCTGCTGTGGTCCATCTTCCTGCAGCTGCACTGTGAAGAGAAGTGTCAGCAAGGTGGCACAAGGGGACTTTGGAATGCTGTGTTCTAGCTTCTAATGTTCCTGACCCCAAGGGAACTCAGCTCCTCTCCTCACACTGACTGTGCTCCACTTTTCCTGGATAGGGAAGAACATACCTGGATGAAGAAAAGGGCCAGACTGGGTGGGGGTGGGGGTGGAAGTGGGGGCTGTCACTAGAAAAGTCCACTATAGCCATAGAAAGGGAAGAAAGGCAAGCTCATGCAATGCAGAAAAGATGAACAGGACAGATTGGAAGGGCACACCAGGCTGCCTGCAGGCTGGCACAGTCCTGGGGCACCAGCAGGGACATCTGGCCTGGAGGTGGTAAAAGTCACTTTAAGTGGCTCATTCTTTGCAACTCTAAAAGAGTGCAGAGAGGTGGGACTGGTTCAGCCATTGAGGCTCAGCCCAGGGAGATAGAACAGGTATCTCAATGTCACAGTCGTTCCACCCTGAACCTTGAGACCGACTCCCTGCGCGGCTGCTTGGCGGCATCCCCCTTAGAAGTCACCCAACACCCAAGCATGCTTTGTTGTCTCCAGCAGTGACTAACAGTGGGCCTGCTTAACAGGGACAGAATGCCACAGCATCCGGAGTGCATGCACGTCTGCTCACCTCTAGGTGGCCTCCTAGCACAGACAGGAAGGATCCAGGACAAGGATCCAAGACATCAGATGCTCTCACAGCATCCGTCCAGCCCAGACTGTTAGGGATGACAGCGCCTGACTCCTCCTACTTCATCATCATTGTGGAGCATCCCTTCCCAGCCACCCCCTTGTCATAGGTTTAATTACTATTTCTCCTACTTCATAATACAATTAATCTTTCCCTGTGGCTGAGATTTACAACCACAGAGGCCCAGGGGATTTTTGAGTAATTCACCTACAGCCTGTGTCTCTGATTACCCAAAGGGATGTAGGAAGTGGGGCTGTGTACAAAGCCCATGGAATATATATGGGCTTTAGGGTGGCTTCTTGTCACTGTTTTACACAGCTCTTGACTTAGGGACAGTGTCAGGAGGGGACCACAGAGCACATGATCTATTTTCTTAAGCTTATGTCAAAAGACATGTGCTTCCAACAGAGTGTGCTTGTGGGAAGTCAGTGGGGGTGTGCAAGGTTTCCCTCACTTGACCACTGACAGTCCACTGGGGGCTTGTGGGAGGGACAGACTGCCACAGCATCAGGAGTGCATGCCAGGACACGTCTGCTCACCTCTCGGTGGCCTCCTAGCACAGACAGGAAGGATCCAGGACAAGGTATCTGCTTTACAGGCCTGTCCCCAGTGTTCCCTTCAGGAAACACTTGGTGGTATTAATCCACTGATGAGGCTAACACACTAGTGATCCAACCTCGCTCAACAGCACCACCAGCTGGGACCCAAGCCCTCCACACATTGGCTTCAGGTTGTTTTGAGGCATTTCTGAATCAGGCAGAGGCAGCCTCTGGAAAAGCCTGCCTCTTTGTAAGACACTTGCAACTGATAAAGCCATATGGTGGGTGATTTCTGGAGTTATCCCCCATTTGAAAATATATTTTATTGTTCAACTTTGGCGAAAATAATGGAGACTTAATCTACACTGTTCTCATGCCTTTGGTTTTAGCCATCTGTTTACTAGGCCTGTCTCCACCTTCCCACCCCAAACTTTGAGATATTTTCAAAACCACGTAGAACAAATATAAGTGAAAACTTGGAAGGAAGATCCAGGAATCTCAAGCTGATAGGAAAGGGTCTCTGGGCCACAGCTGGTGCATGGAAGGGTCAGAAAGAGCAAGTGTAACACCCCATGTCCCTTGCCAGCCTGGACAAAGTGTGCCCTAGCTAATCAAGTATAAAGGTCATAACCATGAATTAACACAGGACACGGTACTGTTATCCCAATCTGCACACAATGTCCTTGTACCTCAGGTAGGGATGAGACCTGGTAACTAGAGAGTCCGGTGACCAGTTGATCACTTCCTCTACTGAGGTCCCCAAGATGGAAAAATATGCTTAGACTTCTATGGGGCCTTAGTTGCACGGAACAGTCTCCTGATCCAAAGGGGGCTCCACAGAGCACACAGTGGGGCTCCATAGAGTACACAGTGCCCACTGTCTGCCTAGCTTTGTTATGTAACTGTTAGGGAAATAGTGTAATGACCCTGCATGCTGATGGCCTGATTTTCCTCATCTTGTCTCCTCTATTTGCATAAAAACCCCATGTTCCCCCAACATCTAGGATAAGTGAAAGCACAGCTGGGACACTGAGCTGCTTCATCTGTCAATAGTTCCATATGCACCCCACTGAGAACCTTACCCAGCCTGTCTGCTATACCACACCATACTTTCTTTGGAAGCATGCGGTCTGGTACAGCTAAAGGGACAGGGATCCATGAATTCTGCTGGTAACTCCCCTTTTCTCCCTGAGACTTCCTCACAACCTTCACAAAGTAAGTCTGGAGTGGGGAGGTGTCTTTCATGTTTCCCAAACCCCGTGTTTCCTATGAGGACAGCTGGATTCTCAGCTTAAAAGCAGAGGAAAGAGCAAGTGGGCTCCAACAGCCCAACTTGGGCTGGGCACTAATGGCAATCAATACGAAGTAGGGCTCACTGTGTGTAAGAAACCAGGCTCTGCTTCCAGAAGCTCAAACAAGAACCTGCCAGAATTAACTGCTCAGCTGTAATTGGTATCATTTTAGAGGAAATATTTTCTGTCTGGTCTGCCCTACTCACCCACCTTGGCCTCCACAGAGTGCGCTAAACATGCCACCACTGTCCTTACCACAACCTTTGAGGTAGACATTATTATTCTACAGGTAACCTACATGTGGAGACCCAGCGTGCCCACATGGCCACATGTACATTCATAACCACGTGTCTTCTCACCACATACCTGGTGAGGGCTCAGCTTTGTGAGGCTGGCTCTTCTGCCCCACTAATCTTCGTTTAATTCCCTCCCTGCGGCCCATTGTCACCTAGAGCACCCTGCTGATAGGGCCTCTGTAAGTCTTCCTCTGAGTGACACCCGGAAGGGCAGGAGCAGCCACAGATCACCCTTGGTGTGTACAGTCATCCGCTGACAGCTCTTGGCTGCCTTTATGTTACTTCAACAAAGAGAACAGCTGTCCCTACAGAATGCCCCAGGCCGGCAGCAGCCGGAACCTGCCATGGGGGCACAGCAGAGGGAGAGGCCAGCTCAGCTTGGCCAGCCTCTCTGCCCTTGTCTGTGTGTGGAAGCTGTAATTTTGGGAGCTCTCCTCTGTTTTTTTTTGTGGACTTGTGGAAGATAAGGAAGCAGCAGCAGCTGGCTGGAGACCAGATCGGTTTGCCATGACCAGCAGGCAGCTTCCTTCCCAAATCATTGCAACCCTGGGCAGCCATTATCATCCTGACTGTTCCCTGCTCACTACCCAGACCTTTGGGCCAGAGTAAGAGAAGCAGACTCCCCTTCTGTGGCTTTTTCACTGGCCAAACTACCTTAGGTGTTATTCACAAGGCATGATACATAAGTGTTGCTTATTTCTTTGTATGTTTTTGAGACAGTATGTTGTCCAAGCTGACCTTGAACTCACAACCCTTAACTATGCCTCTTGGGTGCTGGGATTACAAGCATGTGCCACTGTGGCCAGCTCTCATTCCATGCCTCTAAAATGATTATAATCTGACTTTATTGATTTTAGAAGGTGGGAGACTCTCGATTTTAAAACAAAAACAGGTGAAGGCTCAGATACATTATATGTCTGTCTCCAAGACCATCGACGGAATGGGGTAGAGGTGTGCTCTTAAACAGGACTTTTGGTTTTGTCTAAAGCTGTGTGCGTTTTCTATAATAGGATGCCTTCCTGATCTTGGCCAGGTTCCTGGGGAATGGTGCAGCTGGCTGTGTAGGAGGGCAGAAGTCACAGCAAGGCCTTGTTGTTGATGGATGGCGAGAAGCACATGAAGGCGCGCTGCCCTAGGCAGCCTTCTCTCTTTCTTCTTCCTCTTGCTTCCCACCAGCAAGCGATCATAAAGACTTCTGCACAATCGCTGCAGTAGAATCCAAATGCCATGCATGGGTTGCTGAGTACAAGGGTGGCCCTGGGAAGAAGGGGTAGAGCAGGGCCAGGCAGGGCTTGCAGTCAAGCACAGTGATTCTTGGCTGGGAAGATTGTTTGAAGAAAGAAGAAAGGTAGTGAATGATTCATTTTATCCCAGGATGCTTGAAACCATGAAGCCTCAAGAGGGCAGGCTAAAAGAAGGTCTTTTAACTGCAACGTCTCCAAGTTTCCACCATTAAAGGGCCCACCATACTGAATGGTCATCTCTTCCTGGGAAGTTTTGTGTCTCTAACTTTGCCAGGGTCTGAAAGCTGTGCCCCTTTCAGGGAGCAAGCTGGTGGAAACTCCAGCTCCACGACTGACCATGGAAGTGTCACTTGTCTTATGGGATCGGAGCTGACTCCTCGTGCACACACAGCCACTTGGTCTGTGCAGCACAGGGCTGCAGAGCAGAACCCTGTCCACTGTGTGTCACATGCTTTTACAGTCGGTGCTCTCTTTTATGCCCAGCAGTTGGTATGGTTGCCAGTTTCAGGGCAACATCATCTGTAATAGGGGTGCTTAAAGTTTTTATTTGCCAATTTAGTGGAGGTAAAATGGTTCTACTGGATTGGTTCATTTTTGCATTTCTTTGATTATTAAAGGAAACTAGTGCCCCTATTCCTCTCGTGTTTCTTTGCTTGTCTGTTGACATTTATCATTCTTTGCCTATTCTAATAAATCGAGATCTTGATTTTTCTTTTTCAGCTAAACTGAATTTTACAATTTTTCACAGCAGCTGTTACAGTTTTTGTATATGTCTCACATATTCTCTAGCGTGTTGTTTGCCCTTTAATTTTGCGTGTTTATTTATAAAATATTCTCATTTTTTGTCATCAAATCTGTTGGGTTTTCCTGGTGGCTTGAAACATGGGAAGCCACCCCCCTGCATTATTGACAACTGTTTAGCCCCACCTTCGGTTGGTCTATGGGAAGCCACCCCCCCCTCCCTGCATTACTGACGAGTGTTTAGCCCCACCTTCGGTCGGTCTAAAGCCTTTGGTTCAGGATTCACTCGCCTTAGATTGACCTGTAAATCACACTTTGTCTAACTTCTGTTTGCTTCCCCTTTGTTCCAGGGATCATCCACCAGATGAAAGGCGATTATGACACAGCCCTGAAGCTCCACAAAAGCCACCTGTGCATTGCCCAAGAGCTGAGCGACTATGCAGCCCAGGGCCGCGCCTACGGGAACATGGGCAATGCCTATAATGCCCTGGGCATGTACGACCAGGCTGTCAAGTACCACCGTCAGGAGCTGCAGATCTCCATGGAGGTGAATGACCGTGCTTCTCAGGCTTCAACTCATGGAAATCTGGCTGTTGCCTACCAGGCCCTAGGAGCCCACGACCGGGCCCTGCAGCATTACCAGAACCACTTGAACATTGCCCGGGAGCTCCGAGACATCCAGAGTGAGGCCCGGGCACTAAGCAACCTGGGGAATTTCCATTGCTCAAGAGGAGAGTATGTCCAGGCTGCACCCTACTATGAGCAGTACCTTCGCCTCGCTCCTGACCTCCAAGACATGGAGGGAGAAGGAAAGGTCTGCCACAACCTCGGCTACGCCCACTACTGCCTTGGAAACTACCAGGAGGCTGTAAAGTACTATGAGCAGGACCTGGCCCTGGCCAAAGACCTTCATGACAAACTGAGCCAAGCAAAAGCCTATTGCAACTTGGGCCTGGCCTTCAAGGCGCTGCTGAATTTTGCTAAAGCTGAGGAGTGTCAGAAATACCTTCTGTCCCTAGCTCAGTCCCTGGATAATTCCCAGGCTAAGTTTCGAGCCCTAGGAAACCTCGGCGATATATTTATCTGTAAAAAGGATGTAAACGGTGCAATAAAGTTCTACGAGCAGCAGTTGGGCTTAGCTCACCATGTGAAAGACAGAAGGCTGGAGGCCAGTGCCTACGCAGCCCTGGGTACTGCATACCGAATGATCCAGAAGTACGACAAGGCCCTGGGTTATCACACACAGGAGCTGGAGGTCTATCAGGAACTGAGCGACTTGCCAGGGGAGTGCCGGGCTCATGGGCACCTGGCGGCTGTCTACATGGCCCTGGGAAAATATACAATGGCATTCAAGTGTTACCAGGAACAACTGGAGCTGGGGCGGAAGCTGAAAGAGCCAAGTCTGGAAGCCCAGGTGTATGGCAACATGGGCATCACAAAGATGAATATGAACGTGATGGAGGACGCCATCGGCTACTTCGAGCAGCAGCTGGCCATGCTGCAGCAGCTCAGCGGCAATGAGTCTGTGCTGGACAGAGGTCGGGCTTATGGCAACCTGGGGGACTGCTACGAGGCCCTGGGGGACTACGAGGAAGCCATCAAGTACTATGAGCAGTACCTGTCTGTCGCTCAGAGTCTGAACCGCATGCAAGACCAAGCCAAGGCCTACCGGGGTCTAGGCAATGGGCACAGGTAATATGGACAGGGAATGGGGTTAAACACAATTGCGAGGAAAGGAGCCGTGGCAGGAAGGGCAGCTGCCAGCTACAGAGCAGCTTGTTTCCACACCTCTCATTTGACTTTTCAGCATTTCATTGTCGCGTATGAAAAAACACCAAAGCCCAGGGAGGGTGGGCTAGTACCTGAGGTTACACAGCCTCAAAGGACCTGCTGAGAGCCAAACCCAGGGCTCAAACTTCACATTTAGTACACAGTGATCATGATACAAGAGTTTATGTGGAAGGAAGATGGACAGATCTGCTTAGTTGACCTCTGTGAATGCCTCCACACTTTATAATGTGTTTATTAGCACAGCATTCCATAGCCACCAGTGACTCAGCCCCATCTGGTAACAGAGGGACAGGAAAATGGTCCTGTGCATCAAGCCTCACTCATGCTGGGCACTTGCATAGCTGTACAAGTATGCAATGCTGTACTAAATACACATCCATCTGGTGCAGAAGAGGGGACACTGAGGCTCAGTCAGATGAAATCCATCTGCCACCAGAAGCCGTGCTCTTCCTGCTCATGAGCAGCACAAAGAAAGGCTCTGTTGGCCAAGGGATGCTCCCCTCCAAGAGAGGAAACCCAAGAAGGTGCCTATGTGGATAGTCAAGGCCTCCCTGAGGAGCGGGGATCAGGGCTCCTGGAGTGGAGGAAGAGGTCAGACTAAATAGTCCCCGCAGACTGCTCCCAGAAACTCAGGCTGAGCAGTTTATAGCTCCTGGAAAGTGATTTCAAAAGCTTCCATCTAAGCAGCAGTGGGTGTGGGAGGCCCGAGTCCCAGACCTTGCTATCATTGTGCCTATTAATATATTTTATGTTTCCTCAGGGGTGCACATCCCGCTGAACTGCAAGCTCTTGGGAAGGTCACTAAGGGATGACTTTTGAATCGCTTTCCAGATTATGAAATTCCTCTGCATCTCACTCTAAGGGCACATGATAGATTTTAGCTAGAGAAGGAGTTAAGAGTGTCTATAGTAAGTGACAGTGACGAATGCTTTTCATTTTCTCAAGGGCTTTAGCATGTCTGCACCTGCATGGAATGATCTCATTGCTTCTCTGTCTGCATCCCCACAGGGCTACAGGGAGCTTGCAGCAGGCACTTGTGTGCTTTGAGAAGAGGCTTGTGGTGGCCCATGAGCTCGGGGAGGCCTCGAATAAGGCTCAGGCCTATGGAGAGCTGGGAAGTCTCCACAGCCAATTAGGGAATTATGAACAAGCCATTTCCTGCCTTGAACGCCAGCTGAACATTGCCAGGGACATGAAGGACCGAGCCCTGGAAAGTGATGCAGCCTGCGGACTGGGGGGTGTCTACCAGCAGATGGGGGAGTACGACACAGCCCTGCAGTATCACCAGCTCGATCTGCAAATTGCAGAGGAGACCGACAACCCCACGTGCCAGGGCCGAGCCTATGGGAACCTGGGTCTGACCTATGAGTCTCTGGGCACCTTCGAGAGGGCTGTGGTCTATCAAGAGCAGCACCTGAGCATTGCAGCACAGATGAACGACCTGGTGGCCAAGACAGTGTCCTATAGCAGCCTGGGAAGGACACACCATGCCTTGCAGAACTATTCCCAGGCAGTCATGTACTTACAGGAAGGTAGGCAAAAGGCTCTACCAGGGGAGACTGAGTCACCTCTCTTGAGTGAGGGGCTCCCAGGCCATGTCATCCCTACCAGGTTCCCCTTAATAGTTTTAAGGTGTTTCCTTGCCTTGCCCCAGCTCTCTCGACTGCCCCCTCCCTCTGTTCTGGTACTGCCCCTAGCCTGCTGCCCAAACAGCTGGTACCCTTTGCTTGTTAGAGCACATGTCACATCCTTGTCAATTGGATTCTTAAGACCTGGGGTATAAAATCATGAGGGTCTACTTCAAAAACATGTCCAACTGCCCCAAACCCTGGTGACCTTCTAGGAGCATCATGGCTTACAGTTAGCTCAGGTACAGTGGCGACTAGCCCAGCATGTCTGCTTGGGATCAGCCAATCTTCGTCTGTTTTCTCTGACAGTTCACAGACTGATGTCAAGGAGCAGGACTGGAAATTGGGCACCTCGCTCCTCCACTGCAACCACAGTCTGTCAGTTACCCGAGATCAGTGGGACCTCACTCATGTCCTTCCTATGTGAGCCAAAGTCTCACAGCAAAGGCATTGCCTTTCTCCTCCATACGGGGATAGCCCTACTCTTGAAGCTCTCAGAGGTGCAAAGGGTCTCTAAGTGTGGGGGAGTGTGGGAAGGTTGCCACTCACTAGTGAAGGACTCCAGGTTTCAAGCAGAAACATCTTTGTAAGGACTTCTACCTGCAGTCCCTTCGGTCAGACTTTAGTTCTCAGAGCAATACTCAGATGTATCCTTTTTAAAAAATCTTTCCTTGACAGTGGTGAGAACCAAGAGCATGTTAGCTCAGTTCACATACAAGGCAGATTTGTTGCCATTGAGCTGTAACGCACAGCCCAAGAACCGTTTGTTTATGTCCATTTTTGTAGCTACATTACTAAGGCTCAGAGAAGTTAGTGATTTTTACCCTGATTAGTTCATTGCAAAGCAGACTCAACCCCTGTCTGGAGCTGTTTCTGACCTCACAGAAACTGTAGGGTTTGGGCAGCTAGACCCTGTTGTTTCCCAGCCCTGGGGGAAGTCCTTAGAGTGAGAAGCAGGAAGCTGAGTAGAGAATGCCTAGAGGCTGGCATTGGGATCTGTGCTGACCTGCAGTGGAGAAGTCCTGAAGCTGGAACCACTGTCCTACCCCTGTGTGGCTCCTGCTGTCTGTGTGGGGCTCTGTATGTGTAGAAATGAGCCCCTAGCTTTGCTTAAATTCTAGTACTGTAACAGTCCAGTCACCTAGGTGTGGTTTGCAGTTGAATGTGTGAGACCCAGCATCCAGCATCTGCAACAAGTATTTTATTGTTTATTCCCTCCTGAAATACTGCTTCCATGCAGCAGCTGCTTTGACCAGGCCATTGTCCCATAATCCCATGTTTATGGAAAATGCTGCAGTTCATTTCTATTGTCTCTTGTGATAAGTCTTCTAGAGATCTAAAAACTCCCCACAGTCTTTGCTTGGTGGAGAAGGCCTGTAGCCGAGAGTTCCACGTGGTCCTGACCAGGTGTCTCTGACGTGCTCTGAGCAGGTTCAGGGTGCAGGCACCTGAGGCACTCTTCAACTGCCAGGCAGGAAGGACCTCTTTCCCCAGAGGGCAGTTCAGCTGGAAGTCAGCCCAGCTTTGAGTGGAGCTGTGGACCAGCATTATCTGCCTGCCCTGCCCTGTGCAATGGAATCCTGTGTGGGTCTGAGTCCAGATGATCCCAGCTGATACGGCTTGAGACTGGCTAACACCACCACTTTCATTCAGCTCCTTCTCCTTCTGGAAACTAGAAAAGGAAGTATGTTCCATCCAGTGACTGCCTGGGGCTTTGTCACAGAGCAGAGGAGCTAGCCCTCAAGAGCACAGTGGTCAGGCTCCCAGGAGGCAGCTACAGTGCATCTGCCCAGTGCCGTGTAGACACCCTCCTTACTGGCAAAGTTCCTCTCTCACAGAATTTGTCTTCTAATGGAGTTGCCAAAAGGACCATACTTCTCAGACCCAAGGACTTGCTAGACATCTGCACTGAAGGGTCAGTGTGGCGGCGTTTGAAGGTTAGAACAGCCAGAGCTGTCTTGGTTCTCCCAAGAACCATTGTCTTTCATGTAAATTATTTACAAATTCTTCCATTGCCCACTGACATGATTTAAATTCAGAATGCTATTTCTGAGCTCTTTGAGTCATGTGTTTTGAAATATACCATGAGTTAGGAGGGCTGACCCTGAGCATCACTATTCACGGCAGCCACTCGGCTGACTCAGGACTACACAGGCCCAGAGTGCTCAGCGCTGGCTTCCTGCCCTGATTTAGATGTGAGAGGGGAGCCCTGGCTTGTGTGTACAGTGGAGCTGTGGAAGCTGTACAGTGTTTTCTGCAGAGGCCCCTGCTCTGTGCAGAAATCACTGGAATGCAGGCAAAGTGACACTAAGAGGGCATAGTGACCAAAGCAGTAAACAGTTACTGGCAGATTTTGCCCCACTAAGCCCTGGAGGTGGCTGGTGTCCTGAAATCCATAAGCTTGCTGTAAATGACCCACACTGCAGGTGCCTATGTGAAGACCATTAAAACAAGGACAGTCATTTAAGCCTTCTGGCTCATAATGGGCTTGCTTTGCAACCCCACTGAGGCACACCGCAGTCTCAGGCTTAAGGGAAGAATGGATAGGACACAGAACATGTCAACAGCTTCAGTAGCAGGAGCAGGGTCCAGTGCACACCACTCCGCTTTCAAGAGATCCTCATGAGTCTCTTCATCCACGCCTGCTGGGTGCTGCAGGAGATAGGAGGCCCGATGTGTTCTTAGCCTCTGTACCCATCAGGAGAAGCTTTTCCCAGGCCGGCCCAGAATCCAGGGAGTCAACCAGGAGTTTTCATTTGCAAAGCTCAGCATTTTGCATCTGTGAGGGCCGGCGGGTGTGGGTAGGGCCCATTGGTTTCCCTGTCTCTATCTGCCCTGCAGCCATCACCTGGGCTCCTGCTGTGGCATCTCCTGCTTGCTGTCACTTTGGGAGAGTCCTCTCCCTGGGCTGGTTTGGCCCTAGTCCTGCATTTCCTACAGCCATTCTGTTAACATTACCTGCTCCAGAAGCGCAGCCAGTCAGTCCCTCTCCTTATGTTTCTGTGCCTGTTTTTAGGTTTAAGGTTAGCTGAACAATTGGGCCGAAGAGAAGATGAGGCAAAAATTCGCCATGGTCTTGGTCTCTCCCTTTGGGCAAGTGGAAACCTGGAGGAAGCTCAGCACCAGGTAAGCAGTGCTCCAGCCCAGGATCCAAAGTAGCCACGATGGTTGCCTCAGCAAGTGCTTTGCAGCCTTAGCAGCCATGGTGTCCTCAGAGGTGATGGTCTCTTCTGCTGATGTAGGAGATTCCCAGTCTGAGAGCTGAGTCCTTGGAGCTGCCAAGACCCCCAGCTACCCATGGAGCAGACTAAAATGGTTTCTTGGATTCTTGTGTTGGGCGCTGGTTAGTGGTTAGTGTTTAATATAAAACTGCATTCTTCCACAGAGGGGTAAGATCAGGACACATTACTATTGGGTTTAATGACCTTGCAGGTCTCCAGTTAGGGCAGAGGGTAGTAAGTCCCTGTGGCCACAAGTGTGGAGGTGACTGAAGATACTCTCTTGTCATGCTGGCCATCTGAGTGGTTACTGTGAGCCGTGTGCCAGGCAAAGGGGATCTCTCTGTGAGCAGAGTGAGGCTCTCTCCAGAGATGCAGCCTGAGCACACACTGGAATGCTAGCTGCTCACTGAGCTCTGTGCTTAGAAGGGTGAGAGGTCGGGGCTGGATAAACGGCTCCACAGGTAAGAGCACTTGCTGCTCTTGCAGACGATTTGAGTTCAGTTCCCAGCACCCATGTCAGGCAGCTCACAACTGCCTATAACTCCAGCTCCAGGGACCCCAACACCTTCTTCTGACCTCCACAAACACCTGCAGACATGTGTATAAGTGGGTGCCCACACACACCAACAAAAATTAAAAATACTTTTTAAAAAAGGATTAAAGACAACATCAAGGATTAATTCTGTCATTTCCTACATATAAAATAAAAGTTTCTATTAATGCAGCAATTTCCAGTTTTGAAAGTGCTTCTTCTACTTCCTGACTTATTCCTCAGAATCCTCTAGGAAGGTGGACAACAGCTTTATCAACAAAAGAAACTAAGGCTTTGTGTCCTGGCCTGAGTGACAGCCAATGGTAGCAGGGATGTGAGCATGCGCCACCCCACCCCCCCTTTTTCTCTCTGCTCTTCTGCTCACCAGTGCTCCTGGCTCCTGGCTCCACGCTGAGTTTGTATAAACGTGGAGTCATGGGGACAGGGTTTTCAAAGGAATATCAGCTATCTGGTCCTCAAGGTGTAAGTGAGACTAGCTCAATGGAGGCAAGCAAGCCTGGTCTTGGGAGAGTCATGTTTAGGCTCTGTGAGACCTACAGTCTCATTGCCCAGCCTGGTCTGTCTCCAGTGTACTCAAGGCCTGAGGGGGATGATCATACTTGTCTGGTGACAGACGTAGAGGCTTTTCACTGTTTTAATGAAAACAAGCTCTTGTTTGTGTTGATAACTGATTTTTAAAATTTCAGAATACAAGTCTTAATCTTTCATATTTCCCCATATGTCCAAGATTGGTTGTGTAAACTATAGTTAGCTGGGGCTGAGGGATAGCTCTTCACGTCCACAAGGACCATCTGGCAGTCATCCTTTCAACCCTTTAAAAGGCATTTTTAGGTCATGTCCTTAGGTATGAGCAAGAGCCGTCTTGCATCTATGAATGGCTGGGTGTCAGTTATGGAGAGTGAATGACAATCTCTATCCCTGCAGCTTTACAGGGCATCGGCCTTGTTTGAAACGATACGGCATGAGGCACAGCTGAGCACAGACTACAAGCTCTCCCTCTTCGACCTGCAGACATCATCCTACCAGGCCTTGCAGCGGGTGCTGGTCAGCTTAGGTGAGAGCTGTGTGTGTGTGTGTGTGTGTGTGTGTGTGTGTGTGTGTGTGTGTGTGTGTTTGTGTACAAGTCTGGGTCCACATTGTTCAGTGAGGAAAGGAATGATTGGCTAGTCATTTGTTTATTCAGCTAAGATTGGCAAAGCAGTGGATGCAAGTGCCAGTGAACTCCTGGTGACTTCAGTGAACACACACTTAGCTTGTCTTATGGGCTGTCATGGACATAGATTGATGAGCCCAGTGTGATACAACTGGCTTAATGACAGGAGAGCAATTCAGACAGTGAGAAAGCAGAACAAGTGTCCCTCTGCCAGAGACTTCTGTACCAGGTGTCCCTTCTACCAACACTTGCTTCAGTCCCCCTCTGGTCATGTGCTGAGACGACACTAGCCTCTTCTGTTTTCTCAGCCATGCATTTTTGCTACCTATTGCTCGTACTCATAGGCTTGCCTATGCCCTGAACTATATTACACAGGGTTCTTCCCTACCTTACTCCCAGCCTGTGTATTGCAGGGTACCAGGACAGTCCACAGCCACCCTTCCCTGGGCTTTGGTGGCCACAGTGTCCCTTTCTTGCCTCTTCCATGGCCTGCCACTTCCCAGAGGATATTTGCATGACTTACTTTTACTATAACAAAACACCTGACAAAGCAAATTGCAGAAGGTTCGTCTGGGATACGGCCCAACATGGGATGGGGAGCATGGCCTGGAGAGCTGGAGGCCGCTGGGACACGGTCTAACGTGGGTGGGGAGCATGGCCTGGAGAGTAGGAGGCCGCTGGTCATCACAGTCATACTGGTGCTCAGCCGGCTCTCACTCCCTCTGTGGCCTTTGTATTTGGTCTGGGACCCCAGCTTGGCTTTGCTGCTCAGGAGTGGGTCTCCTTTTGTCTGCTAAAGGACCCTTCAAGAGACACCTCTGGGTGTCTCCTAGGTGATCCCCAAACCAGTCAGGGTGGCAGTGAAAACAGACATCATAGTATTCATCAAAATTAGCAAAGTGCTTTGGGCATTTGAAGCCTTTCTACCACCTGTCCTTCCCATACATCTAACGCTTGAGTTTCCTCTGGAAAAATAGAATGTGCTTTTGCCTGGGATTGTAATTTTTCGCCCATTATGATCACAGCATTAAATCTTCCAGGACTTTGGGGCTAATTTTCCAGTGTGCACAGAAATTTTCCCGCTGTTCCGGCTAATAAGTTAATAGAGTGAAAGAGGGTCTCTGCATACACTCACGTAAACCACTCTTTGTAAGGCTGCCTGGGAGCAGGGGGAGCCCCCTTAAGAGTCGCTGCAACTGTGGCTTGAGCTTTCTCTCTCCGCAGCCCTTGCCCGGCAACAATTCCATGGAGCGGTTATCCTCAAGTCCGTCCTCTGCAGTGCGCCCCTCCCTGGGAGCCTGTGGCTTCACGTTGCCGTGCTTTCGCACTGATGTGACAAGTGTGCACACTGTCTTAGAGGAGACGGGGCTAGACTGTATACTGAAGGCTGAAGGAAAGCTGTGGCTTAAAATCTAGAGGTCTCAGATTCGGCTCTTTGCCCATGGGATGATAGGAGCGCAGAGTGGGATGGGCTCTCAGCTGTAACAGCAAGGCCACCACCCGTTCAGGCAGTGATAAAGAACATCTCCCCAGAATCTCCATACCCAGTTTCCTTTCCCAGTTCAGATAGGCATTCAGCTGTACCCCGAGTAATCACACCTGTCCCTCTGTCTCCTAGGCCACCATGATGAAGCCCTGGCAGTCGCGGAAAGAGGCCGGACACGGGCATTTGCTGACCTGCTGGTAGAAAGACAGACGGGACAACAGGACTCCGACCCCTACTCGCCCATCACCATCGATCAGATCCTAGAGATGGTCAATGCACAGCGGGGCCTGGTGCTCTACTATTCCCTGGCCGCTGGCTACCTCTACAGCTGGCTGCTTGCTCCTGGAGCAGGTGAGGTGTCTGTGAAACACAGGAAGTGAGGAGGACAGGGAATGGGTGAAGCAGGAAGGTGCCATCTTCTAGTTCAGATGAACAAAAGCCTTAGCTACAGTGGCTATTCCATGGTGGGCCATCCTACTAATCAAACAGCTCAAGGAGTTGCGGCTCCTTGCCGTCGGTTGAGGAAACACCGGCAAGGGAGATAACAAGAAGGGTGAATGCAGCAGCTGATTTGTAAGTGGCGGCTCCCCAACTGCTGAGTAAAGACGATGCACCTGACAAGTGCTTTCGCCATGTGGAAGTTAGGTACTGAAGCAACAATGACGCTCCATTGTTTATAACGAAAGTCATAAGCTTAAATTTCTGAGTTTAACAGAATCAGTTTGTTTTTTACTAGTTCTGTTAGTTCTGTTGAAAATCTGTTTTAGAAGTAAAAATCCTCTTTGGTTAAGACAGCACTAAACCTGCAGGATGTAACAGTTTCATTTGTACAAAACTACTAATTGGCTGTGGGGCCATATTTCTTGCATAATAAAATGTTGATGGCCTCACCATGTTGGAGACAGCAGATCCGATTGGAGTTTACTGACTGCAGAAGTGGGTCTTATAATTGGGATCCTGAAGATGGGCTTCTTGCACATCTGAAAAAGTTCAGCTGCCAGGGAGAAGTGACAAGCTTCTCTCTCCATCTGTAGTAAAGGCAATGGTGTTGAGGCAATGATGATGCTGGGGTGACAATGTCAGAGCTATGGCTTCTAAGCACTTGGGCCTGCTCTGCATCGGCATGACCATCTCTCCTCATAGCCACATCCTCCTGGGCTTTCCACAAACAGCATCCTTACTCTTATCCCTAGCCTTTATTTAAGGTTGATTTCTTTATTATGTATATAGCATTCTGCCTGCCTGTATCCCTGCAGACCAGAGGGGGCATCAGATCTCATTACAGGTGGTTGTCAGCCACCATGTGGTTGCTGGGAATTAAACTCAGGACCTCTAGAAGAGCAGTCAATGCTCTTAACCTCTGAGCCACCTCTCC
This sequence comes from Ondatra zibethicus, assembly GCA_004026605.1. NCBI lineage: Eukaryota > Metazoa > Chordata > Mammalia > Rodentia > Cricetidae > Ondatra > Ondatra zibethicus. The sequence goes on along the minus strand of PVIU01004935.1, from coordinate 82,771 downwards.
AGCCCCACCCCAACCTTATAATGCTATGTTTTAAGTTGTGATTTTTCTGGTGACCTAATGAATGACATCTGTACCCCTGCCTCCAAGTGGGACTCACACTCGTGTGCACAGAGTGTGATGGTTGGCAGATATTAAGAGCTTTCTCTGTAAAGACTACATTGTTGGGGACATGTTTGACAGGTGGCATGCCAGATCCATGTGACAATGAGCCATGTGTAATGAGGGACCTATTGTATCCCTTTTTGTTCTCTGTGCTATTAATGAGACTGGAACTTTTGCCAGGGCTCTAATCCAATTGGAGGACCAGCGTACCTCATTACCATATGAAGACACAGTTTATGCTTATTGTCAGGAAGTCATGGTGGACTGCCTCTATTTCACAGACCCATCTTTTCCCTCCCTTAAACCATTAGTGGCCATTGACCAGTTGGTTTTATTTTCAAATGGCTATCTGCTCATTATGGTTTGCTTTTGTGAAACAAAACATCTTTTGTGCCACTTCCTCTTGACTAGTGTGGATTTGTTCAGGATTTCAGTCTCTGCTGCAGCTTGATCTGGACACTTGCACACTGATCACAAAGCAGGAGTCGCCAGAGCGCTATTCTGAAAGTGCATAGGAAGGAATCCGACCCCAGGGCATTTGCATGCATCATCAGAAGCAGGCCTGTGTCTTCATAGCATGGACTATGAGTGAGCACTGTTCCAGTGTAGAAAACCCGAAACCTCGGGATCTCAGCATGATTGACAAAGAAGTCACACAGCACCTGAGTTCCCCTCTCCGACCTTCATTCAACTCCTGCTACCTAACCATCCATGACATTGCCATGCTTACATTGTTGCAGGAATCCTGAAGTTTCACGAGCATTACCTGGGTGACAACTCAGTGGAAGGTTCCAGTGACTTCCAAGCCAGCAGCAGTGCAACTCTGCCCATAGCAACCAGTTCTGCCCTGGAGCAGCACATTGCCAGCGTCCGGGAGGCCCTGGGGGTAGAGTCTTACTACTCCAGGTAGGAGGGTGTGCCTAGTTCATCTTTGTTCCAGTTCGGGTGGGTTTTTCTAGGAATTTGGGGTCAGGAACCAGTAAAAGACACCTTGTGGGAATCACATGCTCTGTTGGTTTCAGCACAGCCACTGCAGCAACAGTCAAGGGTCCAGCACACATGTTCCCTTTCATTAAAAACCTGAGCTGGGAAAGGACCTCTTCTGAGATGTGGGTTCCTTGAGCAGGATGTGGCACTGACTGTAAGCATGGCTGTGAAGGTTACATAAACCTAACTTAATACAGCTAACTTAAACAGAGACTGTATTCGTCTATAAACAGGATACTGAGTTTGTGCTGTAGCTGATTGACAGAGTCTGTGAGATCTGAATGTTGGAGGGCTGAAGTGGAGAGAGTTGGCCTCCCAGATATCAGGGCTGGGGACAGAGGTGGCTTTCTACAAATGGTGTGAGGAGACTGTGCTTCTGATAGTGTTTCACTACGATGCTGGATCTATGGAAAATGGTTTCCTCTGAACACTTCCTTCAAAAAGAAACTGCCAAGGTATATTTGTAAGTACCCAAGTCCTTGGGCAATGGTAGCCAAATGTTTCATTTCTCATGAAAACATCTACTCAGTTCAGATAGGACACCAGCAACAGATGTATTCCCCACAAGTCCAAACTGGTAATTGAGGAAGTTTAGGGGGCTGCCTTACAGAGCATGGGTAAGGGGTGCATGACTGATCCTCGAACACCTGTATCACCAAGATATCCCACTTTAGCTCTCTTCTGCTTCCTATACACTACAGATGGGCATGGAAAGCCTATGGTCATGTGCCACATCTATCCCAGGAGAGCGATAGATACAGTGTCAAGTTGCTAGCGCCTCCCAAGATCATGTGCAGCAGCAATGGCTGGAGTTTTAGGAGAGGGGCCGCTGACCTTCTTCCTATGAGGGAGCTCCAGCAGGCCTCATCTTTTGACAGCCTAGTGGGTCATCACAGTACTGATCATATTACACCCAGAGGACAGGGCTCCACAGCACCTGTGTCCAGAGTGCCAGTGGCTAGGACTCATCCATAGCAGTCAGAGTTGGGTCTGGGCAGAACCTCTGCTTTTGTACTAAATAGCCTGGAACCACAGAGCCCAGGGTGTTCCTGTGCTCCCGTGGGCACTTTGCCTGGCTCCAAGTGTGGGTGCTTCTTGGGGTGCTATATACTTATAAAAGGGCTCTTACATGAGAAACAGAATAACCACTGGACGGTGTAGCATCAAGGTTATAAGGGGATAGAATGGCTGCCTGGTTCAGATTCCTATCCAACTGAAATCAATGACATAAGTGGAATGGGACTTGCTCACGCTGGTATCAGAACCAGGGTCAAGGCAATCTAGCCCTCACCCAGATAGATGTCCAGGCCAGGCCTAGTCTATTCTTCATTATCAAAATTAATATCATAATTTTGATAAAAGAGCCAAATCATATAAAATGTCATTTTCTAGCTTCTGTTTTTATGACGGATGAACAGGCATCGCCCATATGCACACTGTGGTTGCTGTGCATCCCAGGCTGGCCTGGCCTTGGCCTTGGGACATGCTGTGGTGGTAACAGGGGTTGATACTGTAGTGAACCACAGAGATATGGAAGTATGGATGCCCTCTGAGATTTAAATCATAAATGCTTAGAAGCCCAGTCAGGCCAAAGGAAGGCAAAGCTGCATCTGCAGACAGCACAGCATGTGTGTGTCAGGATGACCAGGCCACTCCCTGGCCCAGGAATTTTATTCCTGAAGTGAGAAGGAAAGGGAAGATCTGGCCCACAGAGGAAATACAGGAGGTAGAATGAGTATGGCAAACCAGACAGTGCCTGTCTCTGACAGTGTCTAAGGACTCAGAGACTGAAGTTCATCACAAGGCTCTTCCCACAGTGGACGTGATGCCCATGTGCTCTTATCTTCATTCCCCCACCTCAGGACTGGGGCAGCTGCTCTGTACAAGTCTTCTGCTGTATGCCAGATACTGGGATAGTGATGACCAAGGCAGGCAGCCTACTGACCGATCTACACTGTGGTCAGATACTGGGGTAGTGATGACCAGGGCAGGAAGCCTACTGACCGATCTACACTGTGGTCAGATACTGGGATAATGATGACCAGGGCAGGAAGCCTACTGACCAGCATACACTGTGGTCAGTAACAGGTGATAAAGACTAAAATCCCAGTGTGTGTACAAATGAAAATACAGGTGCAGCAAGAATGTGTGAGCAGGGAGTAGCGTGCACTCGGAGCTCCAGAGGACCCTAGTAAGAACTATGCTTCTGAAGTCCTTGTGTCCTGAACACATAATGACTTTGGAGACCCCTCAAGCCACCCTCCTCTTCCTCGGTCCTGGACTTCTTGTCAGTCTTTGTGATGATAACTGGTGTCTTGCATAGGAGCTGTCCAGAGTGGCAGTGCTCTGTCTTGGACAGCCTCTAGAGCTGAGGAAGTTCCCTCAAGAGGGAAAACCTTTCTTGGGCAAATTCGGAATGTCAGTCTAGGTTTCAAACTAAGGCCATAGTCTGGAACTTAAAGTAAATGTACAGAGGTACCTGGATGAGCACCTGCTGCTTGAACCCTCTACAGAAGCATGGGAAAGAACAATTCAGTGTGCCCTTTTCTTTATAGTGACTAGGTGGCCACACCCAGGTCATCTCAAGTCAAACCAGATATCAGTGAAGCTTAGCCCCTATGAAAAATCCTTGTCACTTCATCTCGGTTGGCGGGCCTGGATAAACCACACCCACAAAGGAAGAGACTCACCTTTGACCTTCACAAGTGTCTCCACACTGAGCCCCACCTTGCCTGAGGGGCATTGTGTAAGGCTAAAGGCTGAACCATGCTGCTTTCTTTACATTTTCAACTAAAGAATGTCTTTGGAGTTTAAACTCATCCCCCATTAGAGGCAGGGAATAGGGAGGGTTTGGCAGTTCCTTTGTTCTTGTGTCAGTGAGCACTGGAACCCTTAGCATCTCCCACACGCTGGGGCTTCTTGCTTTGTGGTCACTCTGCCGGGCTGCCCTCAGTAGCTTAAATCCCACCTCAGGCTTCCCCAGGCCTGGAGCAATCCTGTTAACAGTGTGTGTGGTATGGCAGAGTCCTGCAGGGAGTCCTGGAGAAAATTTTCCCTGCAATTTCATAAAGGCAATAAGAAGGTTTGAAGCATGCAGGTTTTCCCCTGCAAAATCTGTCCTAATTTATAAAACTGTACAGCTGGAGGATAGAATGCTAGACAGGAAGTTGAGTACACAATTATATAATATATAACGAATGAAGGGTGCTTATGCAGTACATGCATAAGATGGGCTGTATTGTACACTGATGGTGGGATTAGGGATGTTTGCTGTGTTCATTACTCTTTTCATCATTTTAGGGTTGCTGTGCATGTTTATGTGTTTTTTACAGTGACCATATGTTATTTTTTTTAAGTTAGAAATAAATAACCACAGAAAACCTCCACCATCCAAAAAAAAAAAAAAAACCATAGAGACCTTCCTGTAATCTTACTGTGCAAAAAATAAGACACAAGTTTGGGAGCCCATCACCATATCTGGTCCTAGTAGATGGTGTGCTTTTATTTTCCATTCTTGCCCCTATCCAACAAGATGCATGCCTCAGCTGCCATGCCCTCCTCTCTATCCCACCCTGCCTCCTGCCCCCATCTCCACCACTTCCCCTCAGCTCCTCCATCTCTCACCTGAACTATGAACACCTCTGTCTGGGCGTGCTGCACTGACTTCCTATGCCATGTTGACCTATCTCTTCATGCTGACAGCATACAATAGAACATGCAAGTATATCTGGGAACCAGTGAGTCTGTCAGTGACTCTCTGACAGCTAAATCACCCAGGATCCATCCCAACATGGGTGACAGCTCATGAAAGCTGCATCCCTGGTGTCCCCGCTCTAGCCAACCTTCTACTTCCTGTATACACTAGCATCCCAGACCATATGCATTTGGGGACCAGTAGGGGTAGTGGAGGAATCTCAGGTGAAGCTCAGATGATACTCCCTTCCCTCAGGAGGGAGGGTTCTTGTGAAGGCTGTTTGCAGACAGCCACAGCTGTTCTGATTTCAACATGGTGAGGGCCATGCCCTGTCTAGAATGGCAGAGACAGAACAGGCTGCCTTCTCTGGATCCAGAGTCCAAGCCTGCAGTGTCCCCCAGTCTATCTCAGTTCTCCTACTGTCACAAAGCAGGTGGCTGAAGACAAAAATAATCACCACCTCTTATTATTCCCTTCCTGCTTTCTAATCCATAAATAAATGTGTGTTCTCTCTATAAAACTCAATTTTGCACAGGCTGCCATAGAATTGTAAAAATAAAACATCTGGGCAGATCTGTAAGTAGTTATAAAACTGAACTGGTGCCTAGCTCTTCCAGCAGGGGCAAGTCCAAGGCCAGACGATTTCACTGTAGACCACTGCCACCTTATACAGAAAAGCAAAGAGCGACCCTCCTCAAAGGCACCCATGCAACTGCAAGGAAAGAGTCAGTTCAAATACATTTTATGGTAGACTTATCCTGACAGCAGAACTGCACGATGCCATGAGGAAACCGCTGTCTTTACTGTGGCTACACACGTAAGTGACGTTTTCCCGTCCTGACCGCCTGCTCCCAAATAACCACTCAGAGGCTGGATATGAATTATAAATGCTCAGCCAATAGCTCGGGCTTATTACTAGCTAGCTCTTAAAACTTAATCCATTTCTATTAATCTATGTGCTGCCCCAAGGCTCGTGGTTTTCACTTCTATCCTATTTTGTGTGTCTCACTTGTTCTCCATCTAGCTAGCAACTCTTCTGACTCCACCCTTCCTCCTCCCATCATTTTCAGTTTGACTTTCCTGCCTAACTTTGTCCTGTTCAGCTATTTTCTAGCAGCTTGTTTATTAAACCAACCATAGTGACATCTTTTCACACTGTATACAGAAGGATTATACAGAGCACACAAATGCCTCAGAAAACACCAGAACCAATCAACATCCATGAACATGAAAGGATTCCATGTTCTAACGAAATGGGACTGGAAGAGTTCAGAACCTGAAAATTTATATAGTGCACATGAACAGGAGGGCAGAGACATACTCTCAACCCAGCTAAAGTGGAAAAGATAAAAGTATGAAAGAAGAACACAGAGGGCCCTCAGCATTGGCACATCCATGTGTGAGGCTGGTCCTCAGCAGGCATCACCCCTTAGTGCCCTTGCTAGAGTCAGCAGGAAGAATACACCGTCTCCTGCCACTGTCACCCAGAACGGGCAATCTCATCAGGACAGTCAGCCTGGGAGGAAATGAAAGGAGGAAGTGAAACATGAAAGCTTGGGCCCCTAAAGTCATGGGTAACGTGGAAATTACACAGATTCAAGCAGGTTGCAGGGTTCTGAGCTCAACCCAGAGAGCTGCTTCTGTGTCACGTTAGAGCAGCTGGACTGAATGGAACTAAGAACAGGTCTGCATATTGAGCACGGCAAACATTGCTGAAAGGAATTAAGTAAATGGAAATGGAAAAACATGGAACCCCAAGTATCACTCACAGAAGAATGCAGTTGAGCCTTCCTGGAACCTTATACAGGCTCACTCCAGATAGTCAGAGACCTGACGTAAGACCCAAAGTCATAAAAATTAGAAGAAAACAAAGGAAGGCAGGACACATCTAGAGACAACACATAGGACTTGAAAATTCAAGTGTGACAAACGGAATGGCTGCAGGGGAAAGGGCAGCAGATTCAGAATAAACCGAAAAGCTACAGCCCAGTGTAAAATGGGCAGAAGTGGCAATCACATTTCTCCCGAGAGATACACAAACAGCCAGCAAACACATTAAAAGATGCCCTGCATTGCTAGAGTGGCGTAAATCAAATGTCTGTGAGAGGCCGTCTTCACATTGGGAACAAAAAGTACCAAATGATGAGGACTGGGATGGAAAGCTAGAGACCATAAGTGGTGTTTATCGGAGAGTGAGGCAGTATAGCCACTAATGTGAACAGTACAGGGGTTCCCCAGAAGACAAACATATCACTAACATATGGAAACAACAACCCCCCCCTGCTAGGTATTAAATCATAAAAATTGAAAACACAAACTGAAAGAAATAGGTGCACACCATGTTCACTGTGGCACTGTTCACAATACCCAAAAGGTAGAAGGCACCAAAGTGTCCTTCTAGGGGAGAATATGTAAGAAAATGTGGTATGTACATTCAGTGGAATATTATCAACCCTTAAAAAATAAATCAGCCAGGCGATGGTCCCAGCACTTAGGAGGCAGAGGCAGGTAGACCTCTGTGAGTTCAAGACCAGCCCGGTCTACAAGGGCTAGTTCCAGGACAGTTTAGGACTGTTACACAGAGAAAACCTGTTTTGAAAAAAAAAACCCTAATAATAATAATAATAATAGAGAGAGGAAGGAAAGAAGGAAATCCTATCATTTACCACATTCTGCCAATGAAATAAGTCAGGCACAGAGACAAATGCCATCTGACCTATGTAGGTGACACAGCTCAAGCAGCCAAGCCATTAAGCTGAAACTAGTACTAGTGGAATAGGGCATCAGGCTAGATGGGGACAGGGCAGAAGAGGAGATGGGCGTATTTACAGCTTCAGTTCCGCAAGATCTAAGTTATGCCAGAGTTACCCCACAGTGCTGCTGCAGTGCTAGTTAGGGTTGTGAGCTAGTTTATCTGCGTAGCCTTCAGTGAAAGCACGCTCCAGGTGCACTTTCAATCCATCCAGTGTAGGTCACACCATTGTCACCTGTATCCCAGCCAGCCTGACTCCCTGTCATGTCCCTCTCCTGTATGCTTTTGCCACCCTCCTGCCAGGGTAGCCTTTCAGGGCTGTATTTGTCACAGTCTCCATGCTCTCCCACACAGCTAGTTGCTGCCAGGGTTCTGATGGGCTCTGGGTTCCCATCTGCCTTCCCACCACTGTATAGTAGGGTCCAGCCCACCACTTGGGCAGCTTTTCTGCCCTGGCATGGCATTCTTCTCTACATTGATGCCCCAGTCATGCTGGGCACACAATCTCCACCTTCTCTAGTGAGGCTTTCTGAAGCTGCTCAGGTGTCCTCCCCTCAGGGCTGGTGTTTCTTCAGTGTGTGAAGGACCGGCTGAGAGTGAGGCAGATGCCGTCCTGTGTACTCAGCCTTCCTTCCACCCTGTGATGGTCTAGCAACCTCCAGAATACACATTCCCATGGCTTTCACCAGACTGAGCAGATCTGTGGAGCACTCAGACCCCCGCTGGTGCCCAGTAGTAATACAAGCAAAATGACTGCTTTATAAATGGCATGCGTGTGTCTCCCCAGAGGATGGTGATGCTCAGGAGCTTGGACTCTTTCCTTCTCTTCACTGAGTGGATCCTGACCCACAGAGAGGTCAGCAGGAAATACTGTGTGCCCACCTGTCCATGCTGGTATAGTTTCATGTTTTTATTTTCTCTCTCTCATGGTGGCCCTTGGAAACTGCATCTATATGCCTTGGTGTAGCTCTACCTGGGCAGCCCTGGCGCCCACCTCCGTCCTCCTTAATGGCACTTTGCTGCTGGACAGAAGATTCCTAACATGGGTAAAGTAAAAGAGCGGCTTGCAAAGAACTTCTACCATAGATCAGAAGAGGGAGGCGAGGTGGGAACCGCAGGCCAAGCTTCCCTGGATGGAGATACACAGACTTCCAGACACCTCACTATAACTCTGAAATGTAGCCAGGCTTGCTTACGTACAAGTTGCTCCCTGAGCACCTGGAACAGAGCTGTGGCAGTCTGGGTACTCTGACGAGAACACGGCTGGCTAGGTATGATAGTAGCTGGGTGGAAGCTACTATCCTAGCTCCCATAGGCTGTGACTAAGTTGCAAGTGTAGACTTCCCTGCTAAGGGGAATGTATTCTTCCACTGTAAAGAAATAGTAGGCCTTGGGAGGCAGTTGTTGCTCAGGTTCCCCATTTTGTGGTTTGCTTTTTCTTCTTCCTCTTCTTTCTTTCTTTCCTTCCTTCCTTCCTTCCTTCCTTCTTTTCTTCCTTCTTTCTTTGTTTCATATTTTTCTCCCTTTTTTTTCTCAGTTTACATAGCTAACCCTGTTCCCACTCCCTCCCCTCCTCCCACCCCACCCTTTCCTCCACCCTATCCCCCATCCACTCTTGAGAAAGGGTAAGGCTTCCCATGGCGAGTCGACAACATCAAACACTTCATTTTGAGGCAAGACCAAGGCCCTCCCCCTTATATCTAGGCTGAGCAATGTATCCCTCCAAAGAGATGCCAGTTCAAGCACTAGGGATAAATCCTGGTCCCACTGCCAGTGGCCCCGCAGACTGCCCAAGCCTCACAACTATCCCCCACATTCAGTGATCTTAGTTTGGTCCTACGCAGGTTCCCCTGCTTTCAGTCCAGAGTCAGGGAGCTCTCACTAATTCAGGTCAGCTGCTTCTGTGGGTATCACCATCATGGTCTTGACCCCTCTGCTCATATTATTGCTCCTCCCTCTCTTGGACTAGCATCAGGTAGCTCAGCCCAGTGCGTCACTGTAGATCTCTGTCATTTGCTGGATGAAGGTTCTATGATGACACTTAACGCAGTCATCAGATTACAGGAGAAGGCCAGTTTACGCGTTCCCGCAGTGTAAGTTCTTTTGTCATCAAGTGCATTTTATCTCGAGCACCAACTAAGCTGTGCTGGTTCATACATGCCACCTGACTGCAACACTGCTAGAATGAAGATGGGCATCAACAAAGCTGATGATACCAAGGATGGGAGGTGATGGGAGTTCATTGTTAAATCCTTGGGCTATAGGAGGACAGATAACTGCTTAGAAGGCATGTCATAGGTGTGATCACATGAGCAAAGGCTACAGAACAGATCTATAAACAATATCCCAAGTGCTGTAAATGCTGTTGGTGAGGAGCCCAAAGCAGAACAGCAGACAGCTTCCAAAAGAGATGAGAATTGAGTGTCCCCAAGTCACCTGCATCCTTTTGCAATGCAGACAGATACCATGACCTTGTATAAAAAGTACAGCCAAGGAGTGAGGATTCTGAAGTTAGCCCAGGTCCTTACTTTAAGGCTGGACAGGCAGGAGATGGGCTCAGCCAGAGGGACTAATGGTGCATACTGTTTCCAGGAGCTTAGTAGTTGTATGTCAATGGTTGCTTATTATAGTATTTAAAATTTACTAAATAAAGCAAGGAATGAGGGAAATTGCCATGATTAGTGTCATAACCCATATTCAGATTAAAGGTGAGACTTGCTGATGAGCTGACAGGCTGAGTCACATGACTGCTAGTACCTATTCAGCAGATACCAAGGCTAGGCTACTGTGTCCTTGCTAGGTCATAAGCCCCATCAAAGTTATTATGGGTCTTTAGGGGTTTCAACCTGCCTCTATAGAGATCTGTAACTGGTGTTTTGTTATTGTCCTTGTGGTTTGACTATGCACTGCCCCCCAACAGGCTCGTGTGGTGAATGCTTGGCCCCCAGCTAGCGGCACTGTTTCATGAAACTTCAGAAGGTGGGAGTCACTCGAGGAAACCTTGAAGGTTGTAGGTGGTCACTAGGTCCCCCTTACCCTTCACTTCTTCTTCTCAAGAGTCGAAGAAGCTTTCTCCTACTGTGTGTCCCAGGTGTATGGGAAAGCAGTCACAGACTGAACCTTCGGAAGCTATGAGCCAGGATCAGTTTCCTCTTAAGATTTTCTCACAGATATTTTGGGCACAACTGCCCAAGGGTAACCATAGTACCCCAATCAATCTGCACTGGTAAAGGTTACTTTATGATGAAAGACCTCCGGATCGGGGAGAGTCTCACTCAAGTCTTGGGATAACACGACCCCCCAGGAACTCACAAGAGACCATCCTTGCTGCAATCACACGAGGTTTATTGACAAGTACCAGCGCTGGGGCCGAGACTCATAGCCCACGCGGGGGAGGAGTTCGGCCCGAGTAGCTGGGAGAAGGAGTTTTTAAGGGAAGAAACCACAACCCAGTAATCCAAAGGGGGTGGGGAGGGCGTCATTGGAAAATTCCGAAAATACCAGTGATCATCACAAGGGGGTAACTCCCTGTTTCTCAAGATTATTCTCAAGAATAACTTTATCTAACTTTATCTTCTGCTAGTTCCTGAAACAGAGTCACTGACCCGGCTAACCTAGATTTTTTGGCTCTTCTCTTCCTGTTAGAGAGGTCTGAATTTATCTCTTCTCTTCCTGCTAGAGAGGTCTGGATTTATCCGGGTCTTTCAGTGAGAACAGTGTTTCATTGCCAGAACATCATTGGGAACACATACCAATACAAAGTACCTTTAGGCATTTATATTGTGTAGTGAAACAGAATTTGCATTTGTACTCTGACTATGGATCATGCTGCTTTGGAAATGTTCTATGAGCTTGTGACTTGTGCCAGGGCTGAGGCTGGAGAGCCCCAGTTCCTGTCATGCAACAGCTCAGCACTCAGTGTGTGGCATGAGATGAGTTGCCATCACGTGGGGTTGCTGTGTGAGGCTGAACAAGGCCGTGTTCCCTTTGTCTAATCAGGGTGAACGTAATAGAGGAACTTAGGCAGAGCTGTGAACTAGGCTCCAAAGGCCAAGGGGAGAAGGGACAGTGTAGGCAGGTCTTCCCTGGTGCCTGCAGGGAGGAAGAGGCTGTTGTGGGGATCACAGCCTCAGTCTACCTTTTGAGACCCCTTTCTTATAAGCGCCAAGGCCAGGAGTGGTGCATGCTTACAATCCAAACACTTGGAGACTAAAGCAGAAACATCAGGAATTTAAGGTCAGTTTTGGCTATGTGAAGCCCTGTCTCAGACAACATAAACAAAAATCAAAGAGGAGCTCCCAGGAATGTGGGGTGGGGGTATTGCTTGCACAATGTCTGTGGGAACTGGCTTGTGGCCACATGTAGGAGCTGACCTGCCCAGGATCAGCCCTATCAGAAGATCTTGTCAAAGGAGATACCATATGCTAGGAACCAGAGCTCCAAAGAAATCCAGCTGCAGGAATGAGTGGAACATACCAGAAACTTCTCTTAGGTTCCTGGTTCTCAAATCTGAGTTTTCAGAAAACCTGAGAAGAAAGTAAATGCTTGAGAGGCTTTGTGAGCCAGTGACCACAGCAGTCGCTCAGGCAGAGCGTAAGGTATTCCAGGGAGCTTGAGTTTGCTGTTTAATTTCTTCTGCTGTTAGCGTGGGATCCCCTACATCCCATCCTACATGGCATGGCTTTTTCTAGAAGTCTTTTGCATGTGATGAAGGCAGGAATGCTCACACATGTGGGTTAAGCTTGCTGAAGCAGAGGATGCCTACAGGGGTCTAACCCATACCTGCACCTTCCCTCCATCCCAGCCAGGTTCAGAAGTTACATAGCACATGGAGCTAGAAGTCAATAAATAATACAAGTGGCAGGAAGGCCCTGAAGAGATACTGAGCAAACAGACAAATGAGGGAAAAAGAACCACCCACTGAAGGCTGGGACTGAGACCCGCAGCTGCTCCTGAAAGCACAGGTTAGGTTAGCATGGCATCCGTGCATAGAGCATGACATAGAGTGGCGGCACATCCTTCACAGCAACTTCATGTGTTTCTCCGGCCTTTTCCTACATGCTTGTGCCCTTGTGAACACCGTGAAAGCACACAGCAATCTCCTGGACACTCGCCGAAGTGGGCAGAGCCAGAGCAGACAAGCAGTGATGGGAGTTGAGTGAACAGTCACTCTGAGTGCCACATGGTCGTGGGAAGCCCTCTGATGCCCACCACACATTAGGACAGTGAGATGCCCTTCCTGCTTCTGACAGATGAGCACAGACACAGTGACAGTTTGCAGTGATAAGCAGTGCCACGCAGGACTGATTGAGTGGCTGTCACTTCGTGAAAATCTGCTCGTCTTTTTCTTAATTTTTGTCTACTCCTGCTAACTTAGGGGCGCTGTGAGGTCAGACTTCCTTTCCCGGCAGCCCTAAGGAGAGGGCTCTGCTTTTAGAAAAGAGCACAGCCTCCCTCTTCTGCTGGGTTCCAGTGTCCTGCACCAACACTGTCAGGCCCAGCATCAGGGGCTCTGGCTTGTGCTGGCCTCTGCACCCTCACCTCTTGCCTCACAGATAGACCAAGCGACAGCGATGCCTCTACCCAAACCAGATGCAGGCTGACATATCCTGTCCCTGGCACCTGGCAGATGGCAGCACTGCGTGCTGAAATGAACTCTGGTCCAGGCTGAGGAGGCTGAACCTGCTGCCCTCGCTGCTGATTCTCCTCTCAAGGTTGGAGGCCACCTTCCTCCACGGGGCTGAGCTGGAGAAACCAAGTGATCCACTAGAAGCCATCTTTTATTAAAAGTTAAAGCTGAGGCCAGAAAGGTTCTGAGCTTTGCTTAAATGGGCCTGGCTAGAGATAAGAAAAATCACCATTTCCAAAGGTGCTGCAGGTGGAGCAGGCTGAAACAGAGCAAGGGGTGATATGTTTGCTCAGAGTGCTGAGATCAAACCAGCATGGCTACTGTGCATTGTTTTTCATATTTTTGTATTTTTCTTCCTGCCTGCTTCCTCTTGCTTTGGTTCAATGTTGAGTTTTAAGCCCTAAAGATAAAATGTTTTACAATGAATGGGGACTTTAGACTACAGTGGTCTTGAATGTAGAGTGACCGCCTTTAAAAGAATTATCGTTTGAAGAGTGTTGCACAAAGGGAAAGCTGCATGGGCTAGTCCTCTCGCTTGGCCTGTGGTCATGACACTCAACACTGATCTCACTGGCTGGATGATGCCTGCTGTGGCCAGTTAATTTTCCTGTTGGGCTTCTTCTTCCCCATTGAGACCTACCTTTTCTTCTTTCTGCCTAAAGAAGAGATAAATGGCCCCTGTGAAGCCTTCTTCTCTCTAGACTCAGGTTCTAAACCTGCCAGTGTGGCTGCACCCCTAGGTGGTGCACTCTTGCTCCCAGAGCATCCAGCTGAGGCTCAGCATGGTCTAGTAAGTTGCCTAGGGCCCCCCAGCTACTTGAACCATGGACCTGGAAATCAAATGTGGCTTTAGAGAATGGCCCTCAAAGTCAGGTGCTGGCAGGTTGTCTAAGGGGAGGGGAACCGCGTGCTCACATGCTGTTGAAGTTAAAAGAAAACCAAGTATAAAGCCTCTATCACCATCCTCCCAAATGCTGCATCTTCTGGAAACTGTGGCGACTTTTGTTTTTCTTTTCTGAAACTTCTGTTTGGCCTAATAGATATATATTCTTCTGTCTTACTGACCTTAGGAGTACCTTGGAAGAAAGAAAAATGTGCAAGATGGGAAAATAGAGAAATATCCTGTTACTAAGCAGTCAGACACATCAGTCAGTTAAAGTATCTCAGGAGAGTGACTCTGAGAACGGGAGAATGACTTCTCAGTGAGAAATGAAAGTTCTTTAGTTTGAAGAATTATTTTCAAAATGCAAATGCATTGCCCTAGATACTTCTTGAAATAAAAATATTTCCTGTGAAGCCCCAGCATTCCTTACACACCAGCTGCTCCCTTTCAGACACAGACAGGACCTGTCGGTCTGGCACACGGCTGCCTGGGCTGCCCTGCACAATTATCTTGGTGATTTTGCTCAACCTTGTAACGGGCTTGGCTATGTGGATGTTTAAAAGACTATAGCCATTTTCCAGCAGTCATTGCCCTTGTGGGTGATAGGAGAGCGGGAGAGCAAAGTGTGTGGGGCACTGAGCAAGACAGGGTCCCTGTCACTGAGGTCAGGAGTAGACCCCCAGCCCAAAGCTGAGGGGCCCCCAATCTTTTGATGGGGCACTGGCTGTGGGTGTGGGCCTGTAGGATGATCTCCCATGCTCTTTGGATCCCTGATAGTTTTCCTGTGTTTGAGAGCTTTTGAGTGTTGCCTGGGGCTGGCAGCAGTATTGACAGAGATGGAATCAGAGCTGCCATGACCCTCTGGAACACTAAGTGAGAATAAACCTGAAGCTACATGTGGCCTCTGTCCCACAGGCTCATGTGTTTGAACACTGGTCCCCAAACTGGTGTCACTGTTTCAGAAGGGGGTGGAAACTTCTAGGAGATGGAGTCTCATTGGAGGAAGTGCATAACTGGAAAGTGGGCCTTGAGGTTTGGTAGTCTGGCCCCACTTCCTGTCCACCCTGTTTCCTAACTGCAGATGCCACATGACTGGTGGCCTCATACACCTGTCACCATGGGTCCCACCATGATGGACTATACCAGAAGAAGTTCTCCCTCTCTTAATTATGTTGCTTTTATCAGACATTTGGTCCTGGAAACAAGAAGACTGGCATCCAAGCAGGCAACAGAGAGGAGATAAATGCTGTGTTGGGCCATAAGGAACCAAAGGGAAACAGAGAATCACCATCTTTGTGCTCACAGGTCAGAGATTATGAGTGCAAGGATGTCACAGAACTCGACCATTACCTGATTGGCACCAAGTTGGCCCACCTTGCCTTCTCTAAATAGTCCATCTTCAGTGTTCCACATCACAGAGGACATGCGATCAGTTCACTAGGATTGCCACTTTTTCCCACACTCACTGTGCTCCTTTTCATCTCTGCGTACTGGCACTGCAGAGATGGGACCCAGTGTGCACCCTGATGTATGGGCCTTGGTTTCCACAGAGGAAAGAGAGAAGTGGATGGCCAGGCCCAGGCCTGACTCTTGCCACACACTAACTGCCTGGCTGTCACCGGGAAGGAAGTTCTCACGGGCTGTAGCAGTAATACACACAGAAAGGAAATACACAAAGATAGACATAGAAATCCAGACAAACAGAGGGATAGAGCTGAGCTTGGAAGAAGGCTTCAGGCATTTGCTAAGGGGACCAGGACAGGGCAGTCCTGGAAACACTCATACCTGAGCCTGACTGCAGAAGAAGGTGCGCAGCTGTGCACTCAGGAAAGACCCTGTGCTTCCAGCCAGAGAACTCAGGCACACCTTGCCTTCTTCCTACTGGGCCTATTGGCTGCAGTGTTCCACAGGGCATGCTATTTGAAGGGAAAAGAGCTGTTTTAAAGTCATACTGTATGAGCTCACTCACAAGTGAGGCCTAAAGAAGCTAAACTCATGGAAATAGAGCATGGGATGGTGGCTACAGAGCTGGGCAGGGAGGGCCTGGTCATAGTGCATAAGTTAGGTGTGAAGATCCAAGATGTGTCATGGGTACTGCTCTGGGTGACGCTGTGGTTTATACTGGGCATTTGCTAAGACAATGAGGCCTAAGAGTCCCTGTGTCCCCACATTTGCCATACAGGTGGTAAGAATGAAGCTACCATGTACAGGTTACCATTTCATACATGTTATCAATTGTGGCAGTTATTTTACCGTATCCATGTATATCAAAGTATCCCCACACATCTTGGATAACAGTTTCTATCTTTCCTTCAGCACTAGGTTCTGGGTACTACTTGTGTGGCTGTGAGCTACCATGCTGAGTCCAAAGACAAGGGACAAATCTTAGCTAAGGGTTATGGTCTAGACTGAGATATGAGCTACTTTCCAGGAGAACACCTTCACAGTGAAGCCCAGCAGAGTACTCCCACTGGAGCCCATTTGGGGTCAGTGCTTGCTTTGGGAAGAAAGGGGTACTTTTTAGAGCAGTATTACAGAATTTATATGATAATAACACCACATGCCTGCAATTATGAAAGTCTTTGTAATACAAAGAATCTGGGAAAATATAACTCTTTTTTATGATTTTTTAAAGTTTTTCCATATTCTTTTAATTTTCTTCCATTCAAAAAAAATAAAATTTTTACATTTCCTCCCCTTCTCCCAGTCCCCTCCCACTCCCCCACCCCTCCTCCCTCCCCCTGCTTCCTTAAAAGATGGCATGGTGCCCTGCCCTGTGAGAAGTCCAAGGCCCTCCCCACTCCATCCTGGCCTAGGAAGGTGTGCATCCAAATAGACTAGGTTCCCAAAAAGATAATACATGCAGAAGAGATAGGTCCTGGTGTCATTGTTGATGGCTTCTCAGTCTGCCCCCATTGGCAGCCACATTCAGAGAGTCCAGTTTGATCATATGCTCGTTCAGTCCCAGTCCAGCTGTATTTGGTGAGCTCCCATTAGTTCAGGCACACTGTCTCAGTGGGTGGACCAGCCCCTCACGGTCCTAACTTCCTTGCTCCTCTTCTCCCACTTTCTGCCCTTCGACTAGACCTTGGGAGCTCAGTCCATTGCTCTGATGTGAATGTGGGTCTCTGTCTCTACCTCCATCATCAGACAAAATTTCTATGGTGGTGATCAAGATATTCGTCAATGTGTCTCTGGGACAGGGCTAGTTCCGGCACCCTCTCCTCTGCTGCCCAAATACGTAGCTGGGGACATCCCCGTGGACACCTGGGATACCCTCCCGAGCCAAGTATCTTGCCAACCCTAAAATGACTCCCTTAATGTAGATATCTTATTCCCTTCTCCAATATCCACCTTTCCTCCATCTCCACCCTCCCACTCCCCCAAGCTCTCCCCAGATCTTCCCTTCTCCCTTCTCCTTCCCCCTCTCCCCTTCCCTCACTCCCCACCCCCACCTCTATCCCTGCCCCCGTACTTCCAACTTTTGCCTGATGATCTTGTTTGCTTCCAACTTCCAGGAGGTTCACCTTGCTATTCGGCTTCTCTGGGCTTGAGAGCTAAGCGCTTAGTGTCCTTTGTTTTATGGCTAGGGTCCACTAATGAGTGAGTACATACCATAATCATCTTTCTGGGTTTGTGTTACCTCACTCAGGATAGCGTTTTCTATTTCCATCCATTTGCATGCAAAATTCAAGATGTCATTTTTTTTTTACCGCTGATAACTCTTTTTTTTTTAAAACAAAGGCAGCCAACTATTACCATCCCCGAGGTGACTCAGAAGCTGGAAATCAGAGGCCAAGGTTTCCCAGCAGTAATCATGACATACAAGGAGTTGTGTTCACTAGCAAACAAAAAATGCCAAAGATTTCATCATAGAACCAGAAACTTTTAAAAACAACAATGAAGCTCTGTGTCTAGAAATACAGGCTCTGAGGTGAGGAGTCCAGCGAATAGGTGTTAATACGTGTAGAAACAACATGGGAACAAGCAGGTTGAGAGGCAGGTGGATGGAACACAAACCTTCAGAGCTGAGAAAAGAATCCAAGAAGCCAGAAAATCCCAAGAACCAATAAGAGAAAAAGCAGCAGGAAGCACAGTGCTTGGGCATCACAGCCACACGACTATAAGATCCTGTGTGCAGCAGAGGAGACAGGTCTGGACTGTGGTGGCATTTCATCTGTATTTTAATAAATAAAGCTTGCCTGAAGATCAGAGAGTAAAACAGCCTCACTGGTCAGCCTTACAGACCAGGCAGTGGTGACACACACCTTTAATCCCAGTAGCCACACTAGTTGCCATAGAAACTGGGCAGTGCATGCCTTTAATCCCAGCACTTGGGAGGCAGAGGCAGGAGCATCTCTGAGTTCAAGAGCCAGGCAGTGGAGACTGACTCTCTGCCTTTCCTCTTCCCAGAATTCTCCTAGTCTGGTTGCCCGCCTATACTTCCTGCCTGGCTACTGGCCAATCAGCTTTTTATTAAATCAATATGAGTGACAAATCTTTACAGTGTACAAGAGCATTATCCCACAGCATTTCCCCTTTTTTAATTTTCAAAACAAGACCCTGAATCTAGTCTCCTTTATTACACCAGATAGTACTGCTGTCATCAGGGGGTGAGGTGGAGGGCGCCTCCAGCAGAGGAAAAGACAAGTGTTAGCTCCAGTCAAACCTCCAGGAACAGAAGCAAGGGGACTGGAGAGATGGCTCAGTGGTTAAGAGCACCCACGTGGCAGCTCATAACTGTTTGTAACTCCAGTTCCAGGGAGTCTGGCACCCTCACACAGACATGAGTGCATATAAAATAAATAAATCTTTTAAAAAAAAGAACAAACCCAAAATAAAGCTGCTCTTAGCCCGAGGGAAGCTGAGGTCAGCAGCACCCACTCTTTTGGCTGAAGGTAAATGCCAACCAGGAGATCAAGTCTTCAGAAAAAGAATATAAAAAGAGAAGGCTAAAGGCTAGGTCTTTCTTTTTTTCTGTGAAAACATGTTTTACATAAAATATATTCTGATCATGTTTTCCCTCCCTCATCTCCTCCCAGAGCCTCCTCACCCTTCTAACTCCATACCTTCTTTCTTTCTCTTTAGAAAACAAAGCAGGCAAAGAAAAAGAAAAAAATACATATAAAAACATACATATGATATACAAACAAAAGACCAGAGCCCAGGCAAAGCAACATGAGACAAAAAGTCTACAGATATACCATTGAGTTGGTTCTGTGTTGTCCATCTACTGCTCGGCACAGTGAGCTGGTTTTGAGGAGAAACTGAGTGTTCCTCTGTGAACAGGTGTCAACTGGAGACAGTTTCTAGGTTAGGGCTGGGAGCTCTCATCCACCTCTTTTCTCAGCTCTAGGACCCCATCCGGCTTAGACCTGTGCATGCTGCTTGAGTCTTTGTGTGCTCAGATGTGCATTGGTCACACTGATCGAGGGCTTCTTTCCTTGGTGTCCTTTATTCCTTCAGGCTCTTACAAGCTTTCACTCTCCTCTTCCACATAGCTCCCTGAACCCTAAAGAGACATCCCATTTAGCACTGAGTGCTCCAAAGTCTCTCATTCCCTACACACTGTGCAGCTGCGGGTCTGTGTTCGTTAGGAGGAAGCTTTCCTGATGATGGCTGAGTAAAGCGCTGATCTGTGGGTAGCAGAATGTTACTAAGAGTAATTTTCTTATTTTTTAAGTATACAAAATTATATATTGTAAATTATATACGTGTCAGATTTCCCTGTGGTATTCACAATGAAAGCTTCATAAGACTAGGGAAAGGAGAGGGAGAAGGTTATAAGACCATGGGGCTGGGAGAAGCGTCACATTGTCAATCTTGTGGCATTATGAGGGTAAGAAACATTATGAACTTTGAACCAAATGTGCAACTAAGATAAAATGTAGAGAGTGCTTAAAATTTCATTCTACCAAAACCAGTACTACACCAAACAGAATGTGAGTGGCCCTGGGTCAGATACAGAAATTAAAGTCCCTATCACAAGCTGTAACCCCAACAGTAAGTTCATTTAAGGCCTAGGTGATTTTCTTAATGAACTCTGTAGAGTATTTCAGGAAAAAAAAAAAAAAGCCCACAGGGCTGGGATCATAGCTCACCACCACTAGAGTGCTTAGCTGCTATATAAAAAGCCCTGGGTTCAGTCTCCAGCACAGGAAAAAAAAGTTAAACAACAATTTTTACAAAGTCTTCCAGAAAACAGCAGAGCAGGGGCTCTTTCCACTGGTAGCATAAGATTTCCATCTGCCTCCTGCACAGCAGCATGAACGGCTGTGACAGATGCCCAATGGCCTACAATCCTGAAGTACTGTCTGTCCTTTAAAATAAGAGAACTGGGACTAGAGAGATGGCTCTGTGATTGAGAGCACTGGCTTCCCTTCCAGAGGACCAGGATTCAGTTCTCAGCATCCACACATCACAACAGTCTGTAACTCCAGTTCTGAACTCTACATGCAACAGGAATGTTTGTGATATAGATATACATGTGGGCAAAACAGCCATACACAAAAAATGATAAAAATAATATCAGCAACAGCAATAGTACTGACCCTTAACCCAGAATATCTAATGTAGTCTTGGTAAAGAAAACCCATTGGCAAACACACAAGATCTGATTCCAGGCCTTATTAAAGCCATGATAATCATGGCTAATTGCTTGGAATCCAACACTTGAGAAAAAACAGGAGAACCAAGAGTTCCAGGCCTACCTGGGCTACACAGTAGCTCCGGCCTCTGAGGAACAAATGGCTAACAGTGTGGTACTTGCATCTCAAGTGACTGACACTGGAGCAGGATGGGAGCCAAGAAACAGGTCCCACTTATACTGTTATTTGACTCTGACAGAGAGAGCCCACAATATAATGGGAAGAGACGGTCTCTCCAAAAATGGTGCTGATAGTCTGAGCTGCAGCTTGGAAAACACAGGAAACAACTGTAGCTATACAGCGTGAGAGGGGCCACCGAGTGTCTTCCTGAGTTAGGGCGACAGGTAACAGGAAACAACAGCCACAAAATGAACAAAACCATATTAGGCTTCTCATGCGCACTGCCATTCATCAGAATACATGAAGGAAATGAGCAGGGGAGGCACACCTCATGTGGCTGACAAAGGACTCAAAATAGTCAAAGAACCTTATGACTCAAAAAATACAAATAGCTGAATTTAAAAATGTGATGAAATATAAACAGTTTAAAAAATAATTTGGCAATAGATACATCAAAAATATTTCATATCATTAGTCATTTAGGAAGTATGGCTTAAACCATAAGGAACTACTAGGAGGGATAAAATGGGAAAAACTGAATTCATGGATGCTGGGGAAAGTAGAGGGAGAAGATGGTTTGTGTAGTTGTGTACTGTAGCCCTGTAACCGCCCTGGAAAGCCTCTGGCAGGGCAATGAAGCCAGTACCCTCATTGTGGGCATGGGATTCCACTGTGACCCTCACCGTGGGAATGGGATTCCACTGTGGGCATGTGATTCCACCATGGCCCTAACTGTAGGCATGGAATTCCACCGTGACCCTCACCGTGGGCATGGGATTCCACCGTGACCATCACGTGGGCATGGGATTCCACCGTGGCCCTCACTTTGGGCATGGGATTCCACCGTGGCCCTCACCGTGGGCATGGGATTCCACCGTGGCCCTCACCGTGGGCATGGGATTCCACCGTGGCCCTCACCGTGGGCATGGGATTCCACCGTGGCCCTCACCGTGGGCATGGGATTCCACCGTGGCCCTCACTGTGGGCACATCATTTCACTATGATCCATGTGCCTGGGAGAAAGGAAAGCATGTGATGACAGGGACTTCTACAAGAACTGCTGTGAGCCAGTAGCCCAGGGCTGCTCTGCATGCTGTGGCCCTCTGCAGTGAAGCATATGAACTAAATACCAACATCACACAGGAAGCCCAGAAAGTCTGTGGTGAGGGAAAATAAGTCACAGGAAAGGCAGACGCTATGCAACTATGATCATATACCTTCTGTGTAGAGGAGATTGCTTGTTGGTTCCCAGCTGCCCAGACCCGAAATAATCACACAGAAACTATATTAATTAAAACACTGTTTGGCCTATTAGATGAGGCTTCTTAACTCTTACATCTTAAATTTACGTATTCCAATTATTTTATATTTTACCACGAGGCTAGTGGTTTGGTTTACCCATAAGGTTCTAGGGTGTCTGTCTCCTTTGGCAACTACATGGCATCTCCTCGACTCCCGCCTAGTCTCTCTCTAAATTTCTGTTCAGATTTTCCACCTGGCTTTATTCTGCCATGCCATTGGCCAAAAACAGCTTCTTTGTTAACCAATGGCAATAAAACATATTCACAGCATAGAGAGGGACATCCCATCACTTCTTAAGCAGCTTCAGTCATCTCTAGGGAAAAGGTAGGGCAAAGGCTGCCTCCAATGTGAAGGCTGAAAACAATTAGGGTGGGGGGGGTCATGAATGAACTTTATATATATTTTTTTACTTTCCATTTCTTTACAGGGTTTTTAGCACAAGGTCCCTGTCCAAGTCAATGTTTATATTAAGATTTGTTAAGTTCATTTTGTGTAGTTTTGTATATATATTTTATATTAAAAGTATATCAATATTTTATATTAAAAGTATTATTTTCCAGGTAATAATATGCCTTGTGAAGTATTTGAAAGCATTTTACTGTAATTTACTGTATGTCATTAAACTGCACACTGGGAATAACTACCAGGAGGCAAAAGTAATGTCCAACAGGACCTGGTGAGACAGACACATGCCAAGTAAATAGTCTGACAGATGGTCCTCCTCCCACAGACTCCTGATGGACTCCTGCGGGACTCCTGGGTGACTCCTACAGACTGATGACAGTGAGCGGGAAGTGGGCTATGAAAAAAGTTCTCCTTCACCAGTGAGGACAATCATCCTCACCTTATAGTATGGTCAGGAATCATAAGGCCAGTCCTTACCTACAGTGTGTGCTCATCAGAGGTTGGCTTTCCTCCCCCATCTACTCCCCTGATCCTTGGGATCCTGCAGATCCTGCCTTCTCCTCAGCATGTGCCTCTTCTGTTGTCCTTCCAGGGACCTCCAGCACGGGGGCCCTGTCTTATGCCTGTGTCTTTCCTTACAGTGTTCTTGTTTCAGTTATATCCACCTTGCCTCTTGTAAGCACTCTACTGAGAAGCCTTCCCCTGCTGCCTCCCACTGTCTCTCTAGATGTTGTCCCCAGGACCATAGCTGTGGGACTGTTTTGTGTCTGCCAGTGGGTGGGCATCACCAGCTCTTCCTATCTTTCGTTCAGTGAGCCTGTGAAGCACTTGGCTGAATCCTTGCTCCACCTCCTGCTTTGGCTCTGCTCAGCAGTGTGCTCACCTCTGCAAATATGCACCAGCAGGAGCCTGGCCGGGCTCTGCCACCAGATGAGGCCACAGAAGCACACTGGATTCAAAGATAGGGAAACTCTCTGTATTGTGGGCTCTCTTTCAGCTATTTTTTTTTTTTTACACTGTGGATTCCATTTGAGAGCTGGAAGGGATCTGAGATTTTATGTGATTAAACTCTGAAATGTTGGCCATTCAGTAGGAGGACTGAATTTTCAGAACTGCTTGAGATTAGCAAGGGAACCTCTCTCTATGGAGGAGGTACCCAAAGAACTGTTATTGGTGGGGAAACGTGTGTGTTGTCTACAGAGAGGGCAGAACAATCCAGTGGTAGAGAGTGACAGAACTAGTGGCTGGGGTGGCAGTGGTGGCGGGGAGTCTACCAAGATGCTGGCTGCACACCAGGGTTATCACCTGGGGGAAAGGGGCAAAGTGGCAGGATGAAAGCCATTCCCATTCCATCCTTTGTCAAACCCCGCCTTCCCCTTGATCTGATCCTCACCCCTCTGTTCTTTCATCTGGGCTGTGACTCAAATGCTAAAATCAAATCCAAATGCCATGCTTGGCGCTCTCCGCTGCAGCCCAGATCTTGTGTGTGGCATACATAGCAGCCAGCAGAGATGGCCTCAGACCCAGGGGGAACCTTTGGCACAACCTCAGCCTGATATTTGCATGTCTTCAAGTCAATCCAGGCTCACTGGAAGGCCTCATCTCAGTGAGCAATCTATACCAGCTGAGATCCTTAGTTCACCCTTATCAGAGATGTGCTCCAGCCAGCCTCTGACCACTGCACATCAGCGTGCATTCACACTTAAGAGAGGGATCGTTATTGAGCGCCTCAAACCTGAAAGCAAGTGCATTCTACAGCAGGCTAGACCCTGTGCTCTGAGGAACCTCAGTGTGCAGCTGCTCAGAGCAAACACATCTTTCCAAAGCATTTTCTCCTTTCTTTCCTAAGCATTGTCGACCTATTCTTTCTTCTCTCCAATCATTAAAAGGGAGATGATGCAGCAGGGCTTCAAGAGGCTGATGCAGGAGGGTCAGGAGTTTGATGCTAGCCTGAGTTATAAAGAGAGCCCATCTTGGGGGTGGGGGAGAACAAAAGAAAAGGGCAAAGAGAGGTAAGATTTCAGTTGCCCTATGACTAACTATTGCCCTGCACCCATGCGTCCAGAAATATTGGTGGTGGGACAGCAATTCATGGCCCAGGGGTGAGCAGGCGCTGCAGTTGTTCATCTAGCATTGCTTTGCAATTCGTACAACAAAAATAACTGCAGAAATCCAAGCTGTTCATGCCCTTGCTCTTTGGATTAATTTTCCAACATTCTGCCCCCAGTGGAGGTTGTCTTTCTCAGTGCAATAGTAAGGATGCAAAGTCTCCAACCCCGAACCACCCCAAATGGAAACTACTTTTTTTTATTTGGTTTTGAACAGCCACTACCCAATTATGCTTCTTTAAGCATGAAAACAACAACAACAACAAAAAATGCAGAGCCCTGATAGAATAATTTAGATCCACAGGAATTCTCGGGGCTAGAACCAACAAAAGAATCCAGGCCACTGTGTTTCTAGTAGAGACAGCACACATGGCCTCTGCCCCTTGGGACTCACCAGAGACCACTTTTCAAACCCCACAAAGCAGAAGCTGGCTTTGCAGTACGGCTGTCATTCTGATGCATCTGTGAGCACTGCAGACAGCCTCTCAAGCAGGTCCCTTGCCTCTTCTGCTGTAAACCCAGAAACAAATATTTAGCTGGCTGCAGAGAGCCATCCACATGAGTGCTGTCCCCCTGGGGGTCTTCTGAACGCAGCGCCTGGCTGGGCCTTTCACGTGACACAGGACATATAATATATTTATGTCTTGTGTAACCATAGAAACCTGTTGTATTGGGGAAGATGTTGCAATTCTGCTTCTCTCCAGAAAGATGAATAAAGCCACAGGGCAGCTGTTGCAGGCTGCAGGCAGCATTTACTAGTGTCGGCATTTGTGGACATTAACAAAGTATCCAATAGACGTAAGAAGGTAAAAACTACTCTGTTATTTTAGACACTCAAAGCCAAGTCATCATTTTCTTGTATTACCCACCCAATTTGTACTTAACTAATTATCCTGAGGACAGTGGTCTTGTTTGTGCGAGAGCACTTCCTTTAGGGAGTCCCTGGCATAAGGTAAATAAATACACATTTGCTGTACAACTGTACAATTGTTGGCTGTACAATAGGGCAGAAAACAGTGTGGCCATTGAGAAGTGTGAGAAATGATGCCAGTTTAACCAGGACTCTTCCACTCCCTGGGATATAATGGAAAGATTTGCCTTCCTGGTCCCAGTGAGGAAGGCAGTAATTTAGGGGAGGGGCCCAGCCCACAGTAGCAGTCGCCCTGGCTGTCAGCACTGGCCCTACTCATTTCCCCTCCAGCTGGATGCAGGAGCCCTGTGAGTGTCTTAATGCCCGCCGAAGCTTGCTTTGTTTAGCACATCTATGGTATCTCAACTCACCAAAGGCTTCACAAATATTTATTAATTATAAAACCCCCAAGGGAGCTAAGGAATATTTTCCCAATTCTGCACCTTTCCATTCATCAAATATGTATGTTTTGTGGCTCTTAATAGAGCAAGGAGTCCATTGGCTCTTTTGTCTGTAAGTGGATTGTTGTTGGTTGTGTGTGTGTGTGTGTGTGTGTGTGTGTGTGTGTGTGTGTGTGTGTGTGTGTGTATTGTTTAAAGGAAGTATCCATGAAAGCACCCAGCGCACCTGATAGATGATTTGGACGACATCTGCTGTCTGGCAATAGAATCAGGCATGTCCCCCAAACCAAAAGCCATGCCCTTGCCTTGCCCCAGGCTCTAAGTAAATCCTAAATCCACAGGGCCTTGTGGACTGTGGGTGGTAGGTATAATCATAGCTGTGTAGGCAAGGCGTTTACACTTATTGTTATTATTTTCTTTATTATTGGTATTTAAATGGCAGTATTAGAATGCAGAGGATGTTTCCTGCCAGCTAATAACCATTAAAGCTACATTTGGGGGCTTTCATGACTTGACAACAGCTTCTCAAAATCTTGGGCTATTAAACCCCCTACTGGGCTAATGTGGCAGAAAAAGACAAGAAGGGCACCAGCCAGAAGCTTTTGTGCAGTACTGCCTCTCCAGCATCTGGAGGAGGGAAGGGGAAGCAGGTCCTTTCAGAAACCAATTAGAGGGAGAGAGGAGAGCACCCCTCCCCGCCAGCCCCAAGCAAACTCTGCACTGCCGTGTAGGCTTCAGCCTTCAGGAAATAAGCAGTGCAGACAGGAAACTGCCCCTACCCAAAGCTCAGCAGAGACAGAAGTCTCCATCCTGGGCACAAGGGTGTGGCAACTTTTCCAGATCCCTCCCAAGGAGGAGTACTGACCACATTGTCCCCAGACTTGGCTTTCCCAGTGTGGACATCCTACTAGCAATTCCAAGGAAGATCTAGGAATGGCCAAAGACTCTGAAGGTCACACAGCTTCCTTAGAGACTGTATCTTCCATACCTAACAGTCTCATTTTCAGACCAAGTATACTTGGTCTGGTTGCATCACCTTCTACAGAAATTTAAAGGTGAGCTGTTTGCCTAGATTTAGAGAATTCTAAACAAAGCTGCCACATGGCGTTCAGTTCGGTTGCAGCTATCTTGTATGTTACAGTAGCATTTGACCAGGACATACAGGGTGCTGTGTAGAGCAGCTCCAAGCCTCCTGCCCCGTGTGCTGCTGTGCTGAGCTGTGGGGCTCCCTTTAAAGTTCACAGTATGCACTTGGCTGTGCCTCCCTGTTTACCCAAGCATCTTTCTCACTCGTCAGGAGCCATTCAGCTTTGACTTTCTTTGGGGCAATTATAGGACAGAAGGCCTGGAGCAGACTCCAGCACCCCACCCAGGTATAAATCTCCTAAGTAGCACATAGAAGCATCCTGCATATCTGCTCCTTAGAGGCCTGCTTGATGCTTCGTGAATGAAGGTGCTGGGCCTTGTGGGAACTCAGAAGACCATTGCGTATCTTCTCCTTTCAGTGCCTGCTTGACACTTAGTGAATAAGGGTGTTGGGCCTCATGGGTACTCAGAAGACCATTATAGTTACAGTGACTCTTCTGTACTTTGCAGAAGGACAAAATCAAATGAAGATGAATCCATACACAGGGAATAGTGAGGGACCTGGTCCTGCTGAGAGCTGAGGGGATGGGGCAGGTGTCTGGTGAGCTTGGAGCTTCTAGCCTGAGTGATTGATCCCAGGTCAGCATCTGTGCCTCTGAGGGTGGAGGGTGCCTTAGGAAGGCTTGGGTCTAGAAGCTTACCATTCTTTGGCTGCTTTGCCATGAACAGGGTACCCATGGTAAGGAGGGTAAGGCGTTCCCTTGGCTTTTGCCACAGACTTAACGACAACAGGCAAGGAGGGCCTTGACAACCAGCAGCAGAGCTCAGCTGTTGCTAACTACTCACAATTCCTTTGAACTGGCAATTGGAGCTTATGGCCTATGAGGCCCAGAGCTGCTAACCTGGAGGGTACCTGATGGTCCCAATGCACACATATGCACACCCACCTTTCCTTCCACTGTGATGTGATGTGGGGCCATCCCAAACCTTACAATTTCCAAACAAAGCAGAGAAAGGAGAAGCCAGTGCCGTGGACTTGAGGCATGCACAGCATTCCAGAAACCTGACCCCAAGCCAAACCTGTAAAAACAAGTGAAGGTCATTTTCCAGGGAGTCACCTCACAGCAAGCCTCTTCCAGGTTCCACTGAGGAGCTGGAAGAAAGGGATCCTGGAATTGCTGTGAAACCTAGACTAAGGTGGTTCTCCTGGGGTGTGAAGGCTCCCATGTGGTTGAGTTTTCATAGTTGTGTTGATCCCACAATGCTGGGCAGTGTGTGTGTCCCAGGCACCGGTAGTGACATTTAGGAGAGACCCATAGAAGTCTATGTAGCTACCCGGCCTCCAGAGCTGAGTGACCCAGCCCCTGTCACCACACCTAGCCATTCAGCCAAGGCAGAAGTGAGAACTCACTGACTCACTCATGAGCTCTGTGAGCAGGACCAGAGCTGATGAGCTGTGCTCTAGAGCAAATCTAGATGTGTCCGTGACATGGAGAGTTCATGGCTTAGGCAGAACAGGCTCCTCCCAGGCCACAGTGGAAATGATATCTGGAAACTAGGTTGGCACTATAGTAAGGAGGGGGTCACGTGACTGAAGGGACGGCTTCATCAGTGGGGATGGGGGAGAGACTGGTAACAGGAAAGGGTTTCTCAGTGAGCAGCAACAGAAATTAATTCAAAATCAAAAACATTGCAAATCTGAGCTCTGCCAGAACTCACTCACCTGTATTGCATCACGTGACTTCACTGCTGATTTGGTTCTGAGCACAACAAACACCTACACTGCACATGCTATCACACAGCTGGGTGAGGTCCCTCACTGGCCTGGCCTCTAGTGATCAGAGGTGAGTGGACTAGGAGACCCCTGTAGGGTCAAGCTCCAAGGTACCCCACCCACCTCCCAGAGGGTGGGGCAGTGGTGGGCTGTGGTAGCACTCATCAAAGTATTCTCTTCTGTGTCTTTACTCGCTGTGCTCTGGCTACTCTCTGACTCACCTAACAGGGACCAGAAGTCCAGGACAGTACTCAAAGCCTTTTCCTGTATTCACCTGTAGGGAGTGTTGGCATTCCATTTTCTGCATAAATGGTTCGTGCAATGTGCATGCACGGCACACACACATCCCTCTTGTGTGGGCTGTGACTCACCCAGGATATCAGTGCTTGTTTACTCTATGGAAGTGGGGCAGGGTCTTTGGTGTCTTCCCTTGCCTGCCTCTGCAGTCAGTCTTAGGTGATCACCACAAGAACCAGAAGACAGTAAGTGCAAGAGATTAGATGACTCTACTGTTTATCTGACTATCAGCATTTTCACTAAGGGATGCATGTACAACTGGAAGAGATAAGAACTCCAGGAGGGACTCACAGTGACAACACAGGGACAACTATTATGTTCGTAGTATGCCTTCTGTTGCAGACTCTCACGTACACACCTGCATGACACAACAGTCTCTGAGTGGAGCAGCAGATGTGCACAGACGTGCACATGCATCTGATTCCTTTACGGTTCTCACCGGGACAACAGAGTGGGAAAGAAAAATGTCCCTTCAGGGTACTTCCCACCTGCCAGATGCTGTGCCCACATGAGTGTTGTGCCCACACTGACTATCCTCTGTGATTAAGCTGTTTCGCCTGCTGGTCTTACGTCCCAGGGAAGCATCTGGAAGGGTGGAATTCCATCCTCCCAGACTTCAGGTCTTTCCATTCCAGCAGCATTCACAGGGACCGCATTGGGCTCTATCCACATCAAACATCAATTCAGAGGACGCAAAAGTCGTGTGTCAGGGAGAATGCTATTGCCAACACGCTCCCAGCAAAGACTTAAAAAAAATAAGACACCAAGAAACGAGGCTTCAGCCCAATTACAGCTTTCTGTGTTCCAACCAGCTAGTCATGACCACTGTTTTCCCAAAAACCAAGAAGCTGGACAACACCGTGAGCTTCTCCTCAGTATAAGCTAGGCCATTCCCAGCTTGCAGAGCTCCAGGGTTCAAGGAACTTTCTTTAACAGAGAAAATATATAGCTCAATAAAAACAATTCTTAAAAAATCATGTAATTAGTAAAAAGCTTTAAAAAAGCATTTTGAAAGATAATTTTTATTCTTTTATCAGTTTAAACACAAGTTAGAATGTGTTGATCTTGTGTGTGTGTGTGTGTGCGTGTGTGTGTGTGCATGAGAGGGCGTGGGGAGAGGTGTGTGGAGGGAAGGAGAGAGATGCAGTCATTTACCTTCACACAACCAGATTGTAGAGGTGACACAAAGGGCTTCGGCCTTGAGAGGGTACAGAGAGCAGCGACTTCAGGAGCACATGAAACAGAAGCCTTTCCCAGGAGATCTGGGAGAGGGTGTGCTCTAGCCACTGGATTTCTGAGGGCTAGACTGTGAACAAAGAGGGTTTGGACCAGCAGCTTCGACATCAGAGTCATGTATGACTGTAAGGTCTGGGATGTGATATTTGCTGAAGAGAGCAGCCTGTATCTGGGGAGTCCCTACATCTTCTTCTGTGTACGTGCATATACTTTCTCTCTTGAGTTTTCTGGTCTCAACAGTATCATAACTACTAGTTATGGTATTGCCAGCTTTGTGCACCAAAGCCACACAAGTTTCTGGCTTCCTTACCCTACACCAGTTTTCTCCAAAGCTTAAATAGAAAAGATCTTTTCTAGCAATGTTAAGGGGTGAACTGCAGCTCAGCTTTGCAATGTAAGAGGAAAGCGGGGGTTACATGGGCAGGGGTCATCCATCGCTGCTCAACTGCTTCCTTTGGCAGTTATAGTTCACAGCTCCAGAGCGGGAAGATGGCCACCTTCTGTGGCTCTGTGTTTACACACAGTCTAGAGTCAGCCTTAGGAAGCCACATTCAGAGTTGCCTGAACACAGATGTTAAAGGAGTATCTTCACGATCAGGTGTCAGCTGTGCCGCTGCTTGTTTGCTCCAGCCCACTCTCAGAAGGAAGAAGGCCAGACTCTCCCCATATTAACTGTCTGCTAAGATTAACTATAAAGAGCAGAGGGGCTGGCCTGTTGCCAGGAGAGCTCTCCAGATGCTCAACTTCTTCTGTTTCTTGCACTCTTCTGAGTGGCTTCTGGGGACATGGTTTCTCATCTGTTGGCAGGACTGTGAGAATTCCAGGAGAAGTGCAAGGTACTTGGCTCTGAGGGCAGGCAGTGGTGTCAGAGGCACTGAACATGTGCAGTGGCCATTCAGTGAGAAGAGCTTTTCCTTGAAAGAACTATCCTGTGATCATGGGGCTCAACATTTGGAGGCTGCCTCTCCGGAGGCCTGCATACTGGGACTGAAGGCCGGCTTCTTGCTGTCCTTTCCAGCTTAGAACTGTAAGTTGGTTTGCAGCAAGTGACTGCTTACTGGCACAAGAGAAGCTTTGAGGCAGGAATTAGAATCAGTTGGGGGATGCTCTGACATAACAGTGGCATGCCTGTGCAGAACCTCTGCCCAATTGATGGACATGTGCTTCCAGGGACCAGGAGGCCATGCTTGCAAGTGGAAATCCTTTCTGGAGCCTTATGCCAACCCGTCTGTCCCTAGAGTGGGATGAGCCCTAGCAACTCCACAGCACTGATTCATGGCTGTCTCTTCAGGGGTTGCCACAATGAGCATGTTGGAGCCCAACTCTGGCCAGGATGGTTTATCTTTGCCAGAGTATCAGTCTAGGCTCTGGCACAGCTGGAGCAGGTACAGACTGGCTATGTGAGCACCTTGGAGAGGCTGCTATTGACTCTGTATTGTTCTCTCCCACCCTTCTAGTTCTTACCAGGGTGCCAGTTTATGTTATGACCTTTGCCCTCTGTCCTTCATAGCTAGGTAAGCTAAACCTCTGCTAGCCCCACGATAGGCAGCAAGAACAGGGCCCTCACCATCCCTTGGGAGCCCAGTAGAGAATGCCAGGGCAAGAAATTCAAGCTAGAATCCTTAGGCAATGAGACTCACGAAGGAAAAAAAAAAGTGTGGTGCTCAAGGGAGTTAATGAGTAGGGCCAGAGCTTGTTAGACAGACCAGAGAGTAATCACTACAGGGGACAGGGGAGAGAGGCTGGCCATGGTGCCCAGGACATAGTTGACCAGGGTGTCTCCTTTCCACTGCTCCTGCCAGCTCCTGGCTTCACCCATCCTGAGGCCTTGGTATCTTTCCTAATAAGCTGTAACTAGTTGTGCCTGCAACACCAGCTCTTCTTGATG
This sequence comes from Ondatra zibethicus, assembly GCA_004026605.1. Taxonomy (NCBI): domain Eukaryota; kingdom Metazoa; phylum Chordata; class Mammalia; order Rodentia; family Cricetidae; genus Ondatra; species Ondatra zibethicus. Next base: position 50,550 of record PVIU01004935.1, on the reverse strand, counting down.
GTCCTGCTGCTCCCATTATGGCCGTCAGAAGAGTGACCAAAACCAGGCCTAGCCAGTGCCAAAGGCCTTCTGCAGAGCGCCTGCCACAGACTACTGCATGAGCGCTGGCACACTCCCTTCTCACGCCCGCCTTAGCTGTTCCTACGGTGCTTACTGTTATAATTTACAATCCATGTACAGAGGCTACCATGACCATCCAGCCCCTTCTCTGAGCTTCTCCAGGGCAGAGGTTGTATTCAGTCAGACCAGCCCCAGTTAAGGATCTGATATACAACAGTTGCAGAACAGGAAAAAGAATTCTGTTAATATAGGATCTTTTTTGTTTGTTTGTTTTTTAAGACATGGTTTCTCTCTATAGCCCTGTCTATCCTGGAATCTGCTCTGTAGAACATGATGGCCTCAAACTGAAAGATCCACCTGCCAGATTAGGGTCTTAGCAGGTCAAAGTAGGCCTAGAACTCATGATTTTCCTGCTTTGACATCTCAAGCACTGAGATTAGAGGCATGCCTCAGCACATCTGGTTCAGGACTGGCCCAGTTGCCTAATGGCCAATGAATGAGTATACTTAGTATAACTTACTTTTCTTAACCTCAGTCAGTCCTGGATAATAGCAGGATTTATTCTGCTTTTTCAGTTTGCTGGGGTAAGGAATAGAAGACTACTCTGTCACTTGAACATGGATAGTTTGAGCTTTAAAAGGTGTGTAAAGTCATACAGAGATCACAGCATAGGGATTGCCTAGGAAGAAGTGAACGGTCACTCTGGAGACTGAACCCTCACCACATGAGCCCCGAGGTCTCACTCTGGATACTTCCAGATGTGAATGTGACTTGGGCCTGTTGAGATGAATCTTTGTCCAAGAGACCACAGGTGGAGGAGGAGGGGTATGGTGATGTGTGGGCACCTTTGTGGCCATCTTTATCTCTCTGTAGAGTGTGCAGTGTGCACACTAAACAAGCATCTAGTCATTTTATTCATAAACCAGGGTTCTGATGGACATTTCTGTTTATTTATAATGTGTCATGAGGTGTCCATTAAAATCTGCCATGGGGGGGACATATGAATTCAAAACTTGTCACATCCTCATTCCCCACCTTGGGGAGGGGAGGGGTTCAAGGAGCCTGTACCATCCATCCAAACCACTCATGAGTCTGTCTCCTCATCTGGAAATGAGGAGGCTGTACTCTGGGCCTAGCATCATGCCTGGTGTAGTGTAAGTAATTAGCAAATGTTTCTAGAATGGACTAGAATACAACCTGTGCTGGGGGTTGTTCCACTGCCACAGCAAGAGTGCCTGCTCCTCCAGGCGTATGCTAAATGCCGGGGCACACACTGTTCACACATCACTCCATCTATACAGTTCACAGCTGTGTGAGGCAACAGGCACAAGCGAGTCACAATGTGGAAGGCAGTAGGAAGCCCTTGGTATTGGAGGCCGACTCCACAGCAGTGTGTCCTTTTCCTGATGGCTCTCTGATGTTTTTCCACAGGGCCTGTGCCAGCAGTGAGACAGAAAGTGAAGCTGGAGACATCATGGAGCAGCAGTTGGAGGAAATGAACAAACAGCTTAACTCTGTGACTGACCCCACGGGCTTCCTGAGGATGGTACGACACAATAACCTCCTGCACAGGTATGGCAACTGCCATGAAACATGGGGTGCTCCCAGCAACATGTCACAGGACATGGAGCTCTGGTGATGTCAGATAGCTATAGAGGCAAGCCTGGTTCTTCATGTTGGCACTAATAGTTCAAACAGGCTTGCCACCATCCTTTTTTGATATGATGGAGCCCAGGGAGGTTCTGCTGCCATGCCAGCTCTGAGCTAACTCTCCAGCCTCAGGAAGAAGCTGAGTGGCTCTCACCTCTCTGCCAGCTTCTCACAGGCCTGCAACTCAGGAGGCTGAAAAGAGCCAAGAAGCTAGTGGAGTAGGAGTGAACAATGGCCCAGAATGAGCTTGTTCACATCAAGCCTTCCTGGCCCCAGTTCCCTGTCACTTCACAAATGGGTGGGTCATGATGAAACTGCCACACCTGTGTGCTTAGGTTAGCCATATTTTATAGTGGGGTTTGTGGTGGCCGTACTGGTGGTGGTGGTGGTGATAGTTGTGTTAGTGGTGGTGGTACTTGTATTGGTGGTGGTAGTGGTAGTGGTGGTACTGGTGGTGTTAGCAGTTGTCGTGGTATTAGTACTTGTGGTCTAGTGGTTGTAGTGGTGGCACTGGTAGTGAAGCTGGTATTGGTGGCAGTGGTAGTAGTTAGAGTGGTGGTGGTGGTGGTGGTAGTTGTTGGTATTGGTGGGACTGGTGGTGGTGGTGGTGGTGATGTAGTTGTAGTCATGTTAGTTGTGGTGGTAGTGTTGGTAGGGGTAGTAGTGGGAGTGGTTGAGGTGGTGTCATAATTTATAGTTCCTGTCTTCAAGGACTTCAGGCTGCCTCAGGACTACAGGGGCACTGGACTGGGTGGGTGGCCCTGCTTGACAGCCCTACTGTGTGGCCACTGTTACCTTGTTTGCTGCAGCCTGGTTTACTGTCATTTTGTTATCATGGAGACAAAAGTATGTTTGCCTTCCCAGGGCCCAGAAACCTTGGGGGAAAAGCCAAAGTCTGGAGGGTGAAGCTGGTGCTGCCTCTTCCTGCCCTTGCATGCAAGGACCTCCTAGCCCTCTGTCATGCACGGAGGTGTGGGATTACTCCAGGCCGTGATCTAGTACAAAGAGCCCACAACTTGACTCAGGCCTCACTGGGGTGAAGTGGTGTTACACTGAGAAGTCAGCTTCCCCAGTCCTAACATAGAGATAGACTCTATCTCCCTTCAGTGTAGCAATTAAGGACTTAGTTTGCAAATATTGACGAAGCTGCTTTCAGACACATAGACATCATTGCAGAGATAGTGGCTTTCTTGCCACGCAAGAGTGAGGCTGAGTGGCTTCTAAAAAATGTGGAGATGACTTTGAAAGGATTGGAAATGACTTGTACTTGGTGCAATGCACCTGTGTCAGGGGCTAGCCATAGTAGCGTGCAGCTCTGTTCCTTTTTCTCCCATCACCATGCATCCTCATGTGAGAGTCACCAAGGGAGACCGTTGCCCCCCAGCACTCCTCTATTCAGGAGCTGCTGCACCTAGGGGCTGGGATATGTCCACAACCATCAATTTTGGAAAGAGGGTTTATGTCCGGAGTGGCTCAGAGACAGATCCTCCATATTATGTAGTGCTTGCTGATTCATTCAGACAGCATGGTGTCCCCCAAAGGCAGGTGTGTCCCTGGTGACCCAGTGGGAGGCAGTAGGCACTGGCATCTTGGTTATCTGTCTCTCTGCACTAGGTTCTTTGACCAAGGTCCAATCAGGATCAGACATCCTACTTCAAGGGGAGCCCAAAAGTTTGCCAACTTTCCATTCCCTCTTCTGACTGAGACCAACCCATGCCCCTTCCCTGTGGCTGTTCTCAGCAGCTGCTGGATCCAGGAACCTGGCCCATAGGTAGGCATAGTAGTGACCACTCAGTACCCCGACCCGTCCTGACAGTGCTGGGATGGCACCCACCCACCCCCAACTCCACATGTGCCTGGGCAAGGCAGGAGAGATTGACTTTCTCTAGGTTCCTGGCTTCCCTCCAAGCACTGTGGGAGTGATTAAGTACAGGTGGGAAATTAAGAAACAGCTGTCAGAAGCCACTTGCAAAAAGACCCATCAGGCAGTGAATGCTTATTCAGAAGAATAGGAGACCATAGGCCACCTAAATTCTAGCCGAGCTGGTTGCGAAATCTCTCTCACGGGCAGTGTTTTCTTCACTACTTTTTAATTCACGTTCTTGTCCAAAACCTGCTAATCCCCAGATGAGGAGATGAGAGCAGGCCCGGCCCAGCAGGCCCTCACGCTTCCTGTCTGATGCTCTGGCCTCATTTCGACCTCCCAGGCCTAAACCTGACATTAACCAGACTGCAGTGGAAGAAAGTGGGAGCTGAAGAGCTTCCAAAGCCTACTTCTTACTCTCCACAGGCCATGCTTAGTAACCCCAGTCCCAGACATCCGGATGGGCTAGTGCAGTGCTTCGCGAGCTCTGTGGAGGGCAAGTGACAGGCACTTACCTCACACTTCGGAACAGTAGCAAAATTAGTTATAAAGCAGCAATGAAATAATTTTATGGTTGAGGTCACACAACATGAGAAACTATGTTAAAGGGTTACAGCATTAGGAAAGTTGAGAACCAGCTGCAGGCTGTGACCCACACCCCACTGGTCCCCACTCTGAATGCTCCCATCCCATGCTTCAGCACTCACGGTTTGTAGGAAACAGTGGTATGATGTAATCCTGGAAAGGGGCCTTGCTAGATGCCTGGGTCTCCCAACAGATTGGTGGCAAGATGGGGTTCGTCTCTCACCCCACCCTGAGGCAAGTGGGTGGTCACCTAACCTTTACTCAAGCTCTTTACTCTCTTGCAGGATGCTAGGAGAGTCAGATGGTCAGTGTGTCACCTGCCATCTTTCCTACTCTCTCTGCCTCTCTCCATAGTCTGTCCCCTCTGCATGACCCAGAAGATTCCTGGGCCTGTCTTAACTGCCTTCCCTAGAAGCCTTTGCTTGGCACTGGGATATGGCCAAAGAAGGCTTTCCTGTGATGAAGGTCATCACACACACACACACACACACACACACGCGCGCGCGCGCGCGCACACACACACACACACGTACGCATAGCCTTTGCCCCTAGGCTGCCCTACCTGAGTACTTTCTTCCTCTCAAATACCTTGACGCTTTCTGTAGTGGTCACTGTCTGCCCCTTGGTCTCTCATCCCCCACGCTACACACTCACTAAAGCCAGGTGTGGTCTAGGATTTCTTTCTCTTTCCCAAGGTACTGGTTACCTTGCTACTGTTGAACAGGTCTGACTCACTGATGGGAAGAGATGAGCAAGCAAGGAAGAAGGTATGGAAGGGTTCTTTGGTCAGGATTAAAGCAAACATTCAGTCACCCACCACCACCCCAGCAAAGAGAAGACATCCATGAGCACCATGGAGTGCTTCCCTGATCTCTGCTGGCTCTTCCTATGGCTGTGAAGAGCACTGTTCAAAGAAAACGTGGAAGGCCAATCCTACCCTCTCCAGCTGACCCTGGGGGAATGCCCTTCTAGCTTATTCTCAAACTAGCAGGCTCGCAAGAAAGACAATCCAGAGCCTCACAGCTAGACCCTGAAGAGCCAGGACGAAATCTGGCCTGTGAGATACAAAGTCTCCCAGACCCTACTCACCTTCCTCAGGGCATTGCCCTGGGCATGCATTCGCCTGCTTTTGCTTAGGCTCCTCCAGGAACTAAACAGGAGCCTTCTGGGCCTATGGAGTGCCTCTGCCCAACGCGTCTCTGAGAGGTCCTTGGGCTTGCGTGGGGATGCAGAGGCCCTGGCAAGGGCTGACCATGTTGCTGTCATGATGGGTAGGTGAGATGGCTGCTGCACAGGCCTGTGTTCTCATCTCTCTATACCCAAGCACCAGCAAGCTTGATGGGCCCCTGTACTGTTCCTTGAATGGTGTCAGCAGGAAGAATCAACCAAGTTTCAGGCATAGTACAGAGAACAGATGGAGGAACAGAGGCCAGGTCCATTGCCATCCTGAGTTTCTGCGGAAGGTGGTAGGTTCTGTGGGGTAGCAGTGTATGCCAGGTGGGAGCAGGTACTGCAGAGGTACACTAGAAAGTCTGGAGAGGGGAGGGGTGGAGGCTGAGCCACTTACAAGGAAAGCTATCCAGCTGTCTGACAGAGCTCCAACCAAGGTGGGAAAGCCTGAGGAAGCAGTTCATGCTGAGGGGGATCTCCATCTGTGAGCCCAGCCTGGAGGAAGGCCTAAAGCTAACAGCACAGTTCCAGCCCAGGTAATCATTGACCACTCCCTCCCCACAGGGAGAGTCACACCAAGCAGCCTGTGTCCCCTTTCCCCATTGTTCTACAGCAGTGCTTATGAACAATACAGCCTGGGTTGAGTCTGCTCTGTCTCCTCTCTGCTCAAGGCAGACTGCTGTGCTGTGCAATCCTCTAGAAGTAGATTAATAGACATCATCTGAGAAGCTAGCTAATAAAGACTACAGCCTGAGAAAACCCTCTGCCTAGAGCTGAGCTGTCATTTACCCAAGTGGAGCTGGCCAGAAGGGATGACAAGACAGTGATTCAGCGCCACCTTCTGGATCCCCATGACAGTGCGAGTCTGGTGCCACAACATACAAAGCTTGACCCCTGCCTTGCCAATGAAATTCTGTGCCTCACCTGCAAAGGAAGAGCAAACAGCCTCGACACAGGCCCAGGGCAGCTGCCCATGCTATAGAACCTGCCAAGATGAGAGAAGGGGACAGGACCCTGGGAACATGCCTGCTCCTGGGCCAGTATGAAGTGTGAAGGTATATGTCTTGCCCCAGCCCTGGGCCAGGCTTTCCTTGTACAGTCAGAGGGTAGCCATGCAACCACTCTGCTGGAGCATCTCTTCGGAGAACAATGTGCACACCTCACCTTCAGGAGAGATCTGCTCTTCTCTTCCATGTATCCCTGGATATGGAGTGTTACTCCAGGGTCAGTGCACAACACTGACTCTGACAGCAAAGCCACAGCACACCCTGTCACTCGTAATTGCATTTCTTGAATGACAGGCCTCTGCACTTCCAGGAGCAATGCTGCCATGTCCCTGGAAATAGGTGAAGTGGGACAGTAAAGACCTGAGGGTGGGCACAGGGGAGCCACAGCCAGGAGGCATACATGGGCCCCTTCCAACTGGTCCTGGAGGAAAGGCTTGCTCTCAGACAGCAACTGAGTAGCTGTCACAACTAGCAGGCAGAATACTTGCTGCTGCCTGATGCTATGTCTAGCACCTGGCACAGTCCCTGCCAATGCAAGTCCTGCAGCATACAGTGGAAACCATATACTACAGAGCTCAGCAGTCCCACAGAAAGTGCTAGCCACCAGTTAGCCATGTTGAGGCCACATGAGCCACGTCGACGGGCAGATTTTGTGACCTCTTCTCCATTTACCTGCATGTTTAGTGCTCTTTAGGGCCCCAGAGACTGTGACTGTGCCTAGCAGGCAGCCAGTGCTTAAACACATTTTCTGAGTGAATCAGTCAGCAACTGTCCTTGCCATCCCTGGAGAGTATGACTCATGGGGCCCTGGGGGTTGAAGGTGCCTCTGTGTTAGTGAACCCCAAGTTGCACAAGATACCCTCTCTACAAGCACTTTCCAGTCGGCAGCTCTCAAGGCACCCCTGTGACACAGAGGCAGGGTCTGGCTGGGTTGGGCCAGCGGATCCTTGCCAAGGGTTGCAAGTTCACTGATGCAAATGTTATTTTCCTTGTTGTCTGCACTGACCCTCCTGGTCCTTGTGCTTGACAGCACGATTGCTCCATAGAGGACTAGTACTCTGGGATTATGTAGCTGACAGCACAGAGATGGATGCTGTTGTGTACTGAACTCAAGGTTGTATGACAATAACCTGCAAGGGACAAGCATGAGGTGGAGTTGGCAGGCATGCTGTGAGGCCCAGCAGGCAACCAGAGCGATGGAGGGTGAGCCTGAGCCCTACCTTCGTCCTGTCTCCCCAGGAGCTGCCAGAGCATGACAAGCTTATTCAGTGGTACCGTGTCACCCAGCAAGGATGGGACTTCCTCTCTCCCTAGGAGGCAGAACTCATTGGCCAAGCCACCACTCCGTGCCCTGTATGATCTGCTCATCGCGCCCATGGAAGGGGTAAGTGCCTCCTGGGGCATGAGGCTCCTTGATATCAGAATATATCATTTACTGGTCAATGCCCATGCATGTCCCCCTAGAGTACTCAATGGACATGGACACACATTCTTGGCTGACTGCTCATAGCCAAGGTCCTGAGCATCAAGTTGGCAGGTCTCAGTTTGCACTTAGCTCTGCTCTGTGCAGGCTGAATGCATTCAGCCTCAGTGCCCTCATGTGTTCCTTGTCTAGTCTAGAGGCCATGAGACTCAGAACATTGTGTACTAGGAAGTGAATGTCTCCCACCCTGACCTAATCCTAGATGTTCATCCTGATGACCTAAACCAGTCCCTTGCTCTTCCCCTATCTCAAACAGAGCCAGTGTGCAGTTTTAAAGACACCACACAGACCACCTTGCTCTCTGGCTGTCATGTACAAGCCGCCCTGAGCTTGGCATACTCTTCTTAATTCAGACAATGCTCTTTGATGTAACAGGGACCTTGGTGGATCTGAAAGTTTAGGGCCCTATTGCAGGCAGGAGCACCCCTCAGCAGCTCTCTTTGCACCAGTGTCTGCAGAGGCACTGTGTATCCTGAGGCCTCAGCTTGTGTATGATTCCTCCATCCCCAGGGCCCCTCCCTGGCCACCCAGCAATGTTTCAACTAGCCTACCAGTTGTCGGGTGGCTGTTCTGCTTTCTGGTGCCCTGCGGTCTCTGCCCTTTCCTAACAAGTGACCCTGGCCACAACACTTGATATCTTTTCTCTGTAAGAAGTGAGGACCATCTGCAGGACATGTCTGATTAGCACAGGGATAAAAGGGAACATACTCAAAAGCATTTGGGCTGCAGGCAAGAACTGTCACCTGGCCAAGGAAACAGCTGTGTCCAGACTCCTCCTTCAAGATCCCATCAGCTTTTCCCAACTGCAGCTTTCTGGATACGATTACTTCTGGAAAGGCTGGGCCCTTTTCCAGCTGCGCTCTTCCCTGTCCCTTCTTATCTTTACCCACTCCCCATTGCCCTGATAAGGCTCTGGCTTTGCTGATTAGGGAAGCCTTGTGTTTCTCTACTGCCTTCTACTGCCACCAGAGTCCTTTATAATCCTGCTTCTCCATTCCCCATTCTTCACTTGCTTGAGCCTCCTCAATCCTTTGCTCCTAGCTGTTTGTCTTGTATTTCTGCTCCATCAATGCTGAGTTGTTGGTTGGGGAGCAGGAGGAAGATGACTGTGATGTGATCTCTCCCTGGCAGGCTCTGTCCCAAAGGCCTGTCCTGTCCTCAACACAGAACATGGCCATCCCAGGACTTGGCTCTTGCCTGCTTCTCCCTTGTGACTCAATTCCCATTCCCCAGTCAAGGCCAGGCCCATCCCTCAGCAGCTGGTATGATGCCTAGTGCATATGGGCACTAGGGAGAGTTCACAGAGCTGTTTGCTGTCAGAGGCACATTTGCATTTGGTGTGATACAGCACAGCACAGAAAGCAGAAGACCCAGGGAGAAGCCAGGCAGTGGCTTTTATGTGGCAAACTGGGGACTTTCCAAGAGCTAGAAGCAGATAGTCTCCCAGCACCAATAGCCACACAAGCCAGGTTTCCTATGCACATGCCTGCCAGAACCTACAGTTGGGCCATGGCTGAGGCAGCTCCCGGTGGAGGTACTGCTCATCCTAAGAAACCACCACTTGCTGATGAGTCCAAGCAGAGCTGGGTACTTTGGAATCAGCAAAGAAAATTGGGGGCAGGAGGCGCCCAGCTCCCACCTGTGGGGAAGTTCCAGTGGGGACTCTACAAGTGCCTGGAGCCCAGGAAGTGCTTCGGACAGTCCCTCTCCCACAGATCTTCCTCTGTGGACTCCTGAGTGAGAGTGTGCTAAGTCTGCACACCTTCATGTCCCTGCAGGGGTGCAAGGAGCATGGCCTCAGCTCTAAACAGGCAGAAGAGCCAGCATCTAGCACCTTCCCAGTGCTGACACCCAATACCTGCCCAGACTGCTCCACTGCAGGCGAGAGACCCATGTCTGTGCCCACGGGTCATGATTCAGAGCATCAGTGACTCTAAAAAGATTCCTCTGTAGATCAGGGGTCTAACACAATGGATGAGCTCGGCTGCTTCAAAAAAGGCATCTGATGAAAGCTGTGTAAAGCCCTGTGAGAGCTGGGTGACCCTTGCTAACCAGACCTGCCCCTGGCTAGGGCCTGTCCTGCAGTTCCAGCACTCAGGACACTGCGGCAGGATGGTGTGAGCCAGGAGTTCACAGTCACTCTGAGCAACATGGCAAGACTCTGAACAACGTGTATTTTAAAAACAAAAGAGTCCACTGTGTTTTAAGAAAAGCACTTCTGAGCTGGGCGGTGGTGGCACATACCTTTCAATCCCAGCACTTGGGAGGCAGAGGTAGGTGAATCTCTGTGAGTTCGAGGCCGGTCTGGTCTACAAGAGCTAGTTCCAGGACAGGCTCCAAAGCTACAGAGAAACCCTGTCTTGAAAAACCTAGAGAGATAAAGAAAGAGAGAGACAGGGAGGGAGGAAGAGAGGGAGGGAGGGAGGGAGGGAGAGAGAGAGAGAGGGAAGAAAGCACTTCTGAGTAGCTGGGACCCACATTTGTGCTCAGTTACAGCTATGCACTTAGCACATATTTAGACACACCAGGTACTTGCTGCTCTGAGTTGAGACAACCTAGCAGCCAGGCCAAAAGTGGCATGTCAGCTGGGGGTGGGGGGACCATCAATTCCAGGAGCTCCCTCCTTCATAGCTGCCCTATAGCACATGGCCCACAAGAACCCCATGTACTCCTATAAACATGCCACACCTCTCTGGAGACCACCATAGAGCGATATGATACTGCCAGCTTCCAGAAACAGCCCATTCCCCACATTTGCACAGAAACCGCAGATCAGGCCTAGAGCCTGGTGGCTGGGAATCACGGACACTTGGAGCCTGACGACTGGCCCCTTCATGTGGAGCACCTGCCTTCCTTCAGCTGTGGCCCTATTGCTAGGGATTAGGCCCAACAGTATGGAAAGTAGGACAGAATATTCTACTGTAGGGGCATACCAGCCTTTGATTGAACACATTTCCTAGCAAGTGTACTGTCCTATCAGGATGGACAACTGTGTCACTGTCTTCCAGGAGGCATCAGCAATGTCACCAGGGAGCCATAGAAAGTGTTTGGAGTGAAAGGCTGGCAGGAGTGGGAGTGAGGTGCCCATGACATATTTAATCAGTGGTGTTAAGGACACCTATCTGGTCTATTTGGGTGTGAGAAGACAAGGGAACCATCTCGTCTCTGAAGCCCATGTGACCAGACCAGCTGTAGCCAGTGACTTGGAGTCTGGCCCTGCACCTACCAGCAGCATGTGTGACACTCCTCTGCCCCCACACAGATCTTCTATATTGCAGCAAGCATCACCCAATGCCAGGGACTGTGGTCACTAGGCAAGCTGGCAGCAGGGCATTCTCCAGGTTGGCAGAGTCACTCTATGGAAGCCCAGACTTAGGACCTTTTGGATCCTCAGACTTTGGGCTTGCTTTAGCTATAACCTGTCACCCCATCTTTTTATTCCTTTGCTTTAACTCTGCTTGGGGTAAAATTTGAAGCTGGATGTAAAAACAGAGGCTGTTTATATAACTTAGCAACACAGCTGTCTGCAAAGGCCAGAGGGAAATGCATAATGGAAAAATTACTTGTGGCCAGGAGTCAGGTGTGGCACAAACCACAGGCTGTTCCAACACATCTGAATCACTATGGATAGCTGCATGCTATACTCACACTTGACCACATGTGCTGCGGCCTGTGCTACTGCATTTCCCTTTGCTTCCTGGGCCATGAGGAAGGGATGCTAGCATTATCAAACAGGTGCACGCAGGTGGAGCACCGCCATGCAGAGCCGCCCAACCTCTCTTGCTGTTTCCCTTTAGTCTTGGTCTCTGTTCTGGAAATGCTCTTCCTTCCTGATCATGGGCTCCATCATAGTAGTCAGGTCAGGAAGTAAAGACCGACCACAGACTAACAGGAAGGTAGTGGGAAGGGGCTAGGACTGAGATAAGCCATTAGAAAGAGGGAGCCCTCCTGTCCAATGGGGCAATGTCCTAGGAGACTCCAATAGCAGCGTTAGGATATGAGGCTCAAGAATATCTCCACTCCCATGGCTCACCTGAGGTCTCTGGTTTCCCCTTTCCTCTGAATGTATTGTTGTGTCTGTCTCCAGGTGGGCCTGACTCATGACAGGTTATTCCCAAGTCCTTCTCAGCCATATGCTGTACACTAGGCCATCACTGCCAAGTCAGTGCCCTCTGATCACAAACAGTCTCATGCTCTCACTTTAATGGCTTCACTTGCCTGAGCTAGGCCTTTCTGGCCCTTTCTAGCTTCCAGTGCAGGGCCTGGCCTGTCACCCATGCTGGCACTGCTACGTTCTGAGTCTTACTTGGCAATGGCTTCTTATACACAACTTTCTTTTCTGCACGCGTACACACTGTAAGTGCATGGGCAGGCCCGTGTCCTACATTACCTGGCCTTTCATGGTATACAGTGGGCACAGGATGGGCTACGGCTTCTAGGGAGGGAACTCCCAACAGCAGAACCATGTGAGTGGACACATCACTGTCCAGGAAACATGGCTGCTGTCTTTGTGCTTGTGGCCCAGGTCCTATGGTATGGGTGGAGTTAGCAGAGCCCCTGTGACCCTGCAGCCAGGCTGCATTTGCTCTGCAGAGCTTCCAGCCTGTTCACACTCCTCTGTGCCAGTGGATCATACCCACAGGCGCTACTATAACAAGGAAAATGTTGTGGGGATAGCGGTGGCCTACAGGATGACATATGGCCCAGGCTGACTGGGCTTCGACAGTGGAGGCTCAAGAGGACTTCACAGGCCCCAGCTGGCATCTGATAAAATGATTCCTATGACTCCGGAGCCCAAAACTTGGATCAGTTTTGTGTGCAGCAGGTCACCTGAATCCCATGTTCCCTGGCTCTTAGAAGCAATGCTCTCACTGACCCGCATCACCATCCTAGGTCAGGGCCCTGTCAGCCCTGCCACTGAGCTCTGGCTTGGGATTTGGTGCCCATGAGGCTCGATGCTGGCAGCCCTATTGTCTGCGAGCGCACACTCACCCCGGCCACACAGCAGCTCATTTAGCTCCTCTGGGAAACGGCTCAGGAAGCCAACAAGAGACAACCCAGTGCTCTCAATTTCCTACCTTCTCTCCATTTAGCCAGATTATAAAAGGAAACACCCTTGTTGATTTGGAGGCTGCTCGTTCATTTCCGATTTGTAGCCGAATGCTATTCGTTCGTTCCCAGCAGCTCAGAACCAAAATATTCACACAGAAATCTGTATTAATTACAATTCAGTTTGGCCAATAGCTTAAGCATATTTCTGGCTAACTCATATATCTTAAATTAACCCATTTCTACTAATCTGTGTATTGCCACGTGGCTGTGGCTTACCGGCAAGGTTCCTGTGGGCTCCAGTGGAGGCGTCTGTCCCTGCAGGCAGCTACATGACTTCTCTATCTCTTTTAGCCTGGCTCTACTCTGTTAAGCCATTGGCCGAAAGCAGCTTCTTTATTAACCAGTGGTACTCACAGCATAGAGAGGGGAATCTCACATCAAGCCCTGGGGTTTGTAGAGCCTGGACTTCCCACTAGGCACATGCCACTTTGGGTTAGCGAGCACTTCTGCCACACTCAGCCAGGTCCCCTGGCAGCAGGCAGCTGGGTCAGAAGAGCACATTCACTCCTGAGGGTACAGCCTGTCAACCTCACCACGTCAGACTGAGGCAGGCAGAGTGCCGGACCCAGGAGACAGGCGTCGGCAGAAGACCTGCCCTGCTGCAGCAGCTTCCACTCCATTTTGGCTTGTTCCCAGGCTCCCCACTCCTCCTCCTCACTTCCTTCCATGCTTCTCAAATGCAGAGTCTTGCTCTGTAGTGCAGGCTCGCCTTGAACTCACGACAGTCGTCCTGCCTTATCCATCCAGAGTATTGGGATTATGGGTGTGCATCACCATGCCTAGGAGCTTGGTCATCCTCACAGCTGCCTTTTCTCTTTGAGTCACAACCTCCCTTTTTCATTGGGGTCCTTTGAGAAAGGCCACCTCTGTGGGAAATGGGCAGGTGTCTTCATGCTGTGGCTTGCACACAGACCTCCCTAGGTCTTCGCCCTAAGTTCTGTCAGGAGAGATGCTTGCCTCTCTGAACCCTTCTCATCCCTGGAGGCCATAAATGGAGGCAGCACCTTAAGAGCCCCACCCTGGGGAGCTGCACTGGCACCTAAACATCACAGAATTTCCTGGACTACTGGTACCCTGACCCCAAGTCTTCCATCCTGGCTCTGAATGTCTAGCCTTGTGCTCATCAAATTGGGAGACACCAGGCTCCTGGAGTCCTTGCTGCTAAGGAGGGTCATTGCATGTACTCCTCAGTTCTGGCACCACCACAGCCTCCCCACTCTATTCTTGGGGATGCCTCTGGGACAGTTCCCTCTGCATTCAGTCTATGCTTCCAGGACAAACACCTGGATCTATGACAGTTGCTGTTTCTTTGGGTGTCATTCCCCTTTAGGCTGGTGACTCTTGTCTCTCACCTCAGGTCACCCGCAGATCTTGACAGACTGTCCCCTAACTGTCTCCCAGTGAGGCACACAGAAGCCCTGCCCTCTGACATAGGCACACTTATTAACGCTTCTACAGTGTAGCATCTCTAATACCCACAGCCTACAAACCTGCCCTGACAGTTGACCAAAGTGACCTTGGATCATGAGCTGCCCACCCTGAGTCAGCCTTTGTGCTTACTCCGCAGGGCCTGATGCACTCAAGTGGCCCCGTGGGCCGGCACCGGCAGCTGGTCCTGGTTCTGGAGGGGGAGCTCTACCTTGTCCCCTTTGCTCTCCTGAAGGGCAGTGCCTCCAACGAGTACCTGTATGAGCGCTTTACCCTCATCGCTGTGCCTGCTCTTCGCTCACTTGGTACACACTCCAAGGTAATATACTGCCCCACTCTGGGGCCATCTGCCTGTCCGTCCACCCACCCCTACCCCCGCCGTTGTATCCTGAAGAAAGGGTGGGATTAGCAACCAGGCCCAGGGCATAATTCATATGGGATAGTTTCTGCCTCAGTGGTTTTGAAGATCTTAATTTTTAGTTTCTTGTTAAATTCTAACTTTCTTGAGTCAGAATCAGTTCAGGAGGAAGGAAAGAAATTCTGAAGTCTCATTGGCTGACTCCAGGTCCCAGATGGGATGTGAGCTGGTATCCTCAACATTGCCTGGCTCACATAGCACACTAGGCAACTGGGTGATGCCAGCTTCCAGAAGCCTTCATTCTGTCTGACTGAGCAGGTGGCACTGGGTCACGAAGATGCTGAGAACTTAGGGTAAATGATGTTATTAGGGACACCAGATTCCTGCTGACAGTGCTGTTTCCTTCTCTTGTAGTGTCACCTGAGGAAGACCCCACCTACATATTCCAGCTCCACTGCCATGGCAGCAGTCATAGGCAACCCCAAGCTCCCATCGGCAGTAATGGACAGGTGGCTGTGGGGTCCAATGCCTTCTGCAGAGGAGGAAGCATACATGGTATCAGAGCTTCTGGGCTGTCAGCCCCTTGTGGGCAGTATGGCCACCAAGGAGAGGGTCATGAGCGCACTGACCCAGGCTGAGTGTGTCCACTTTGCTACCCATGTCTCTTGGAAACTGTCAGCCTTAGTCCTCACACCCAACATGGAGGGCAACCCTCCTGGCAGCAAGAGCTCCTTCGGTCACCCCTACACAATCCCCGAGTCACTGCGGGTGCAGGATGACGCAAGCGATGGAGAAAGCATCTCAGACTGCCCACCGCTGCGGGAGCTGCTCCTCACTGCTGCTGACCTCCTGGACCTGCGGCTGTCTGTGAAGCTGGTGGTGCTCAGCTCTTCCCAGGAGGCCAATAGCCGAGTCACAGCAGATGGCTTGGTGGCACTGACACGGGCCTTCCTAGCTGCTGGTGCACAGTGTGTACTGGTGGCTCTGTGGCCAGTACCAGTAGCAGCTTCTAAAATGTTTATTCATGCCTTCTATTCATCCCTGCTGAATGGCTTAAAGGCCAGTGCCTCCCTAGGCGAGGCCATGAAGGCAGTGCAGAGCAGCAAGGCCTTCTCACACCCCTCCAACTGGGCAGGTAGGCAGCTGAAACCCGTCAGTGGGCCCTGGGTGGCCCTCCCAGTCTCACTCTGCAGTTGGGGGAGGGCAGGAGGCGGGCTCTGCGTGCCGAAGCTCTCCTACTCAGCACCTGGAGGCACCATCACCACCCTCAGAGTGAATGCACAGCTCTTGGTGTTAGTGGACAGTGGGTATCTGTCATAGTGACACCTGATTTTACAACCCTGTGACCCTTGATGTGGCCTCTGGAAGATGTAGACAGGGCTGCATACTATGTAGAACTCACCAGCCCTTCTGCAGTTCCGTGTCTCTGGTAGGTATTGTGGCTCCTTCAGGGCAGCCCTTACCATCCACCAAGGCAACAGAAGGCTACGGCATGGCTGTGCCACTGAACTTCTGGTGCTCTGGTAGGGCAGGTGTCCTGGTGACCCATGGTCCCTTGAGATCACACCTGTCCTGTCCATACTCCACAGCATCTATGTAGAAGGCCAGGCCCTTTGCCTGGCCCTTCATTCCTACAAAGGCTCCCTGCCCTGTGCTGGTTTCCTGGGTGGACTGTACTTGTTTAAAAGTGGCATTCATTTGTTTTTCTTTATGTACAACCCAGGCAGGCAAAGGAACTAAGGGTTTAGGAAGGAGATGGATTGGCTCCTGTTGCTTAGCTGATTTTGGTCTTTCGTGCTAGCTCCGTCTGCTCCTTCTGAACTGGAGGAACGACATCTCTACCCCTCTGGTTGCTGGCTCTGCCCCAAGTCCTCTCTCCCACAGGGCCTCTTGACAAAGAAGTTTCAGAGTGCCCAGGCTAGTGGCTGCTCTGGAGGCACCTTCCCGCCACTCATTGAGACAGCCAGGCGATGTGGGTGCCCAAGAGGCCAGAGACTGAGACTACACCCACCAGCACCCAGCTGAGCACTTGGGAGGAAATGATCAGGAAAGCAGTACTGTCCCCTAAGGTCCCTCTGTGCCGCCCTCAGGTTTTACGCTTGTCGGGAGTGATGTAAAGCTGAACAGCCCCTCCTCACTCATCGGCCAGGCCCTCACGGAGATCCTGCAGCACCCGGAGCGGGCACGGGATGCCCTACGAGTGCTTCTGCACCTGGTAAGGGCTGATGAGACCCTGTGGGGAATCCACGCAAGGTGCCAGTGAGAACCAACTGGGGCAGCACAAGATGGGGAACCTAGCACAAGGCATGGTAACCAGATCCAACTGCCCAGTTTCCTACCTGAAGGAAAGCAAAATGCTGATACTTCAAGGTCTCTGGGAGGGTATCAGGAATGAGTCCCAGGAGTGCAATAAGACTGGGCAGCTTACAGACCAACTCAGGAAAGGATTGATTGTGCCCTTGGCCAGCCCAGTTTTCATGAGACCATAAGGCGTCTGCACAGCAGGCGTTGTAAGTTAAGACAGCTACTCAGAAGAGACAGCTAGAAGGATCAGGGGTTAAAGTCTGACCTGGACTACAAAAGACCGTCTCACCCCAAAATAAAACTCACACAAAATTTGTCCCATCTTTCCCCTTTGCTGAAATCATGGAGAACAGTTCCCAGTCATTCCCAACCCAGCCCTGGCCCAGGCTGGGATCCATGTAGCATGAACACACAACTGTCTGTGGTTACCTCACAGGCCTAGAGCAAGCACCAGATTAGAAGCTCCTGCAGAAGACCTGCTACAGGAGCTGGGAGTAGGCTGCGGTCCAGGTGGACAGGCCACCTTGGCTGTGTAAACCTCTTATCTCATGGGGAAGAATCAAAGTAGGCCCTTCAGACCCTACACCCTGGGCCTAGTAGCTCTCTTTGCATATCCATTCTTCAAGCTTGGGTCTGTGTAGAGGTTCTGAACCTTAGGGAGTCAGCATGCACTGTACCTAGGGAAGCCTAGCCCCCCTGTGAGCAGCTACACTCCAGACCCTGAGGATGCTGAGAGATTGACATCCTATGGCACCATGTATCTGGAAGCTACAGCCCTGGGCCCTTTCAAGTTCCCCGCCACATTCAAAGCACTCCTTCCATGCCACTGCAGACTTCTCTTAGGCAGCGGTGCCCTTTCCCCACACACCTCTGTCCAGCCAGGCTTCTTGGGGACCTTATGAGGCCTTGAGCTACAAGAGTATTTACTGCTTTCCTCCCTCTGTGGTTAGTAACCACCAGAACCACACGCCAGGCTCCATCCATGGTTAGTAACCACCAGAACCACACGCCAGGCTCCATCCGTGGTTAGTAACCACCAGAACCACACACCAGGCTCCATCCATGGTTAGGAACCACCAGAACCACACACCAGGCTCCATCCGTGGTTAGTAACCACCAGAGCCACCCACCAGGCTCCATCCCTGGTTAGTAACCACCAGAACCACACACCAGGCTCCATCCGTGGTTAGTAACCACCAGAACCACACACCAGGCTCCCCTGCCACACTTTCTGGTAAAGTGCCTCTTTCTCCTGCAGGAGGCATGTGCCTCCAAGACTTTCTGTCCCAGGGAACAGCCACTTCTGACTATTGTAAGTGGATACTTCTCTGCCCCATTATAAGAGAAGCCTCGGGTAACATGGGGGATAGTCTGCAAACCTCTGTGGAGACATGTGCCTCAGGGCCTGTGGCAACTCAGGACAAAGCCAGGTGTCCACTGGAAGTGACTTGTCAGGCTAACCAGGGAGCAATGCTATTGACATGTACATTTTCTGGGTAAATCCCAGAGTTCTGCAGAAAATGAGAGTTGGCAGGGCTGGGCACTGTTTTCTGTGATTTGCTATAGTGTCTGTAGAGTGGAGAAGGGCAGACTTCTCCTTTGTCCTAGCCATGCAGCTCTGATGACCAGATCCTGACCATCATACCCTCCTATGCCTAAGGTCCAGTGATCTGTGTCCTTAGACCTTTGGTAAATGGGCTTTCTGGGTGGCAGTAGTCAGCACTACACTGACTTCCCCCGAAGCACCAGAAAGAGGAACAGAGCTGACCTGGATCTCTAACTGTCCTGTTCCCCTCTAGGTAGAGAAGTCCCTGCAGCGCATCCAGAATGGGCAGCGCAATGCCATGTACACATCTCAACAGAGTGTGGAGAACAAAGTGGGTGGCATCCCCGGATGGCAGGCCCTCCTCACTGCTGTGGGCTTCAGGCTGGACCCTGCTGCCAGTGGCCTGCCAGCAGCTGTCTTCTTTCCAACCTCAGACCCAGGCGAGAGGTTACAGCAATGCAGTGGCACTCTCCAGGCCCTGCTGGGTAAGCTGCTATGGGCAAAGGTGGGGGCTAACAGAGAGGGGGCTGTGAGTCACAAGAATGCTAGACCTGGCTGGGCCCACACCTTTAATCCCAGCATTCGGGAGGCAGAGGTAGGTGGATCTCTGTGAGTTTGAGACCATCCTGCTCTACAGAGCAAGTTCCAGGATACCTAGGGCTGATATAGAGAAACCCTGTCTTTAAAAAAAAAAAAAATTATCTCCATAAGCAGCAGAATCCCAAACAGCCACTGATGCTTGGCTGATGCCTGCCTCACCCAGTCTTCCTGTCTACAGTGGTCACCTGGGCTTTGTTCCTCCTTGGTGGTGTTTGGTGGTCCTGGGCAAATAATAGCTACAGATCAGCAGCAGCTATGCTTCTGGCAAAACTACAGACCAACTAGGGTGACACAGAGGCAGACCACTAGGGACTAGGGCATCCTGAAAACATCACTATGGGAGAGTGAACGCAGGGTCAGGGTCCCTCTTCTCTGGAGGTCACATGCTTCTGTCCTAAGCCACACATGGACATGTCTCTGGCTGGGCCACCCTGTGGCAAACTGCCCTCAGCACTGAACATCTGGAACTCTTTCCCCTGCAGTGCCAAGACTGTCCGAGTAACATCTGCTCCTCTGTCCTGATTCAGGTCTGCCCAGCCCAGCCCTCCAAGCACTGTGCAAGCTCATCACGGCCTCAGAGACTGGAGAGCAGCTTATTAGCCGGGTAAGTAAAGCCAGGCTGGACAGACCCAAACAGGAGTACAGAGTGTGGCTTCCCTGCATAAGGGAATGGCATCTCCAAATAGGCAGTCTACAGACAGGTTCTTGGGGGTTATAGCCCTGTCTGTGGGCCATGTATCTCTAGAACCCTCCATTCACCCTGCCACCTCACCCAGCTTTCTCAGCTCACTGACCAGTATCACAGCCACTGTCCTGAGCCAGCAGGCATCGAGCCAGGCCCTGAGCACAGCGCTGAGGGCAAAGCATGGCAGCTTTTAAAGAAGAGGCTACTTTAAAGAAATGTGGGTGGAATTTGGGGATTATGAGAATTTTGATCAGGATCCTGTGGCTTCTCTGTCCCCCTGACTTTCCTTCTGGCCACTGAGAGTCAGAGCTCACCCCAGGTACATGTGAGGGAGCATGTGTGGGAGGACCTCAGGATGGCATTCAAGGGTGCATAGTGGTTTCCTGGCAATTCTGGAGGCTGTAACTTGATACAGTAGTGCATGTTGCCCTGAGGTATATAAGTCAGTCTTGGCCATGTGTCAGTATGGGTTCCCTAGTGAACTTCACCAGGGTAGACACTCTCAATGGCTCCTGGAGACTACTCTGCCCTGGGGCTGTTAGCAGTCAGAGACCTGACTTCCTTGAGTTCCTGCTGGTTTATAATTAGCATGCCTCATCTGCTTGCTGTATAGTATCAGGGGACACTCTTAGAATATTGCATGTTAAAATATCCAGAATGCAGCTCTGTGTTCTCCAGACAAGAATGCAGAACTTGAGGCCGAGAGCCTTAAAGTGTGCCAGCTCTTCATGCCTCTTGCTTTCATGGAACAAAGTGACTCTGGATCTGCTCACTGTGGGCCCCAGAACAACTGGACTCTGGCTGAGGCACAGCTGTTTCTCCTTGTGTCCCCTGCTGCCTCTCGCTCCTCTCCCTGGTCAGAGCCAGGTTGGTGTGGTGCAATGCTTCCTACAGCAGCGATCAGCTTGTATGCATAACTGCTATGCTTGAATCTAAACTGTCTTATCTCTCTCTCTCTCTCTTTCTCTCTCTCTCTCTCTCTCTCTCTTTCTTATACTCTGCTGGCTGAAGGCTGTTAAAAATATGGTGGGAATGGTGAGTACAACTTTAAATAGCAACTGCTGTCAGGTGAGCACCTTGCCCGCCCATCCCAGTACCCTGCAGCTCTGAGATCACTGGCTGTGTACATGCACGCTAGCACAGAGCTCTGGGCTGGGGCTTGTCCCCTCCTCTGCTCTGGCTACCCCTTTCCTGTTCAACTCTGTCCTTGATTTGACCTCTGAGGTTCCACTAGAGTGGCAGGGACAGAAGCAATGACAAACGTAGGAAGAACAATCGCACTCCAGAAGCAGACTTCACAGTCACCTGAGCGCTTCCATGAACTTGAGGTTACAAGATGTAGTGTTCAAATCTTCCTAAAGATGGTCTAACCAAGTACATAATCTAAAACAGAGGGAGCCAACCCCAGTTCCCCTCCCCCGCCTCCACAGCTCTCCTCTGCTTCATGGGAGGCAGAGGCTGAAGCAGAGCTGGGGCCCCAGGAGGCGCCCCCACCTCTGCCCCACTATCCGTGACCAGCACAGAGGGCAGGAGGCATGGCCACACTGTGCAGGGACCTCCAGAGGCAGCAGGCGTCATGAGAAGTCAGCAATACATGGCAGGTGACATGAGGCTTAGGCAGGGTGGGCCAAAGTCTGGCAGGCCTATGCTCACATCTGTCTGTCCCTCCCCCTCAGCTCCATCAGGTGCTGGTCCAGCTGCAGGCCTCCGAGAAGGAACAGGACTTTGCCTCAGCTCCCATTCCGGTCTCCCTCAGTGTCCAGCTGTGGCGTCTCCCAGGGTGTCATGAATTTCTGGCAGCTCTCGGTAGGACCAAGTACCCTGACTTAATGAACTAATTCATTTCAGTTTTCTTTGATGTTTTTCCTCCATTTTCTGTTGGGTAAAGCCTGGCCATATAGAAATAGATCAACCAAAAATGCTAATGTTTCAGCCTGCTTCCCTCTATTACAATGTCCTCTAGTCTGTCCTTATGTCCCCAGGACAGAACAAGCTTTCCCACATCTGCAGGGCGCTGCTGGCTGGAGGAAGGACAGTGGCCAAGCCAGGCCTCAGAGACTAGCAGTAAGGGAAGGACCAAGGGCACCACGAGGTTAGGGTAGGGATGGTGGCACACCAGGCCAAGAGCAGGACCAGGGCCTCTAGGCCAGATGAGGAGGCCTCTGAGTGATGTCAAAGACAGTCTGTAGAAGATGCCAATAGGATGCCACTGCCACAGAGACCATCAGACATCACAGTACTGTGTATCCTTATGCTCTGTCCTGGGCATCTGCTCGCTGCTGGGGCTAGCTGCCTGTGTTTTCAGTCATATATTTCTAAGGTAGAAGGCAAACCCACACTTGGTGCTCTCTAGGCTCTGGGCTATTTGTTTTTCTGTCCTCAGTTAAGGCAAATCTGGTGAATTGGTATATACAAATGCCACCAGAAGCAGAAGAGGCAAATGAGAAAAGTTGGCTCCATGCCATACAGTTGTCTTCGCTTCTGTCTTAGCTATCAGCTGCCTTTGTGGCAGTAACACTGGAAGGTGCGGCTCCATCTTTTTCTGTCATCAAGGCTAAAACCAAGTAATGTGTTGTGGACAGTCAGCCCTCCCCATCTGTGAACACTGTGTTTCCAACCCCTCTACCAGTTGGGTCATGGGGACCAGTCCAGAAGGGAAATAATCCCAGTCCTGGCTCCTCCTGAAACTACTTCCACTCAGTGTCCTGTGTGTCTCTAAGCCGGTGCTCAGGAGGTCACACACACACACATCTGGTCCTTCCTGGAGGCAGCGTGGGGAGGAGAGCAGTAGTGGCAGGTCTGGTCTTAAGAGTCTTCCCATCCGCATCTGAGTTCCCTCTGCCAACCTAGCACAGGGCTATCAGTGGTAGGAGCAGCTGACTCCGGACTCTGGCAAAAGCAGAGGATTCTATCATAAGCATTTCATTTACACAAATACTTATCCCTTTAAACAGTAACTTCTATGAGTCATGCCTGTTTATTCTTTAGTCCAGAGAGTAAAGTTTCCCACAGCAACCAGAATGCCCTATGGGTCTTCCAGGAACCTCATTCTGAATGGAAGATATGTCAGAATCCAAATCATGAGTAGAAGGGGAACAAGACCCCCTTTTGGTGAATGGCCAGTGGTTCAGTGTGCACTCCAGCCCCCGTCCTCTAACATCAGGAACCTCATACAAGCTCCCTTTCCTTCCCAGCCCCACAGTCTCCAGCAGGCTCAGTGATATCTCGAGTAGGAAGTCTGTCTGGTCTCTTCTGGGGACAGTCTTTGGCCACAGTGTCTGGGAGAGTGCTTGCTGGCTGCCTCTGCAGTGCTCCTGGGCACATCTGCCTGGAAAGTGAGCAGGTTGTTCTGTGGCTGTGGCTAAGTGTCTAGTCTCACAGACTTCAGGAAAATGGCGGAAGAGCCAGGCAAAATTCCATAGAAGCAGATAATGCTGTGCCCAGCAGCTGTTCTGGGAGAGAAAGCCTGACACCCTGATCACAGCCAACTGGGAAATCCCAACAGCTATATCTTCACTGGCACCCTGCCATGCTGCCTATGGTGAGAACCACACACAGCATATGGCATCTTCCATGTTCCTCTAGGTTTTGACCTGTGTGAAGTGGGCCAAGAGGAAGTGATCCTGAAGACCGGGAAACAGGCTAGCCGGCGCACCACCCACTTTGCACTTCAGTCCTTGCTGTCACTCTTTGGTAAGCAGATCCCTGTCCCTCTAAAGGACATGACTGAGGCATGTTTAGTTGTGTTAGCCTCTTCTGGGGCAGGGCCCGTAGAGCTCCTTGCTCTGGAGAGCTTCATTCTTGGTGGATATGGGCAGCAAGCTCATTAACTTGCCTAAGGCCAACCTAAGAAACACCAAAGTGGGGACAAGGCTGGGGGACAGTGGAGCTGATGGGACATGGCATGGTATCAGGACATACCTGTCCTACTCCAGGGTCATGCGGGTGAGCATAAGAAAAGGTCCTTGGGACCTGAGGGCATGCCTGGCCTGATTGCTGCTGTTCCGGGGAGAGCTGGATGGCAGCCATGGTCTGAGGGCAGCCAAATCAACAGGTCCTGCTGAAGACTATGTACTGTGACAGGAAGGCTTGAGGGGATGCCGGGCTTTCAGAGCAGGTGCCAGAGTGAGACAGCATTGTACGCACATCAGGAAAGCAGCAGCAGGAGGGTTGGGTGCTGTCCTGGGTACATCATGTTCTAGAGCACCTCTGAGGTGAGGGCTGGGAGACTAGGAGGAGCTCTGCGCCCTGTGGTTACTGCAGGGCCAAGGAGCACTAGCAGAGGGTATGGGTCTACTGCAAACTAGCCATAAGATAAGCACTGGGCCTGGTGTATGAGCTCACTAGTGATATTCACAAGAACAGTAAGGACTAAGGCTAGGGTGGAAAGTGACAGGAGCCGAAAGGGCTGCCCAGGTTGAGAGGCCTGTGGCTCATGGCTGGGCATGCCCTAGGGTGTTCTAGTTCTTGTTCGTGAGGACTGGGGGTTAGTTCAAGTTGTACTTATGCAGTGTGTAAGTCTTTGCTAGCTCCTACCATCAAGGGTGGCTCATGAAGGAAACAGCAGTCTGTAAAGTTCTAACTGCCCTTTGGCCTGGATTTTCTGTGCCTAGATTCCACAGAGCTCCCCAAACGCCTCAGCCTGGACAGCTCATCCTCCCTGGAATCACTGGCATCGGCACAGTCTGTGTCCAATGCTCTGCCCCTGGGCTACCAGCACCCTCCTTTCTCTCCCACTGGGGCAGAGAGCATTGCCTCTGATGCCATCTCTGTGTACAGTCTCAGCTCCATTGCCTCCTCCATGAGTTTTGTCTCCAAGCCCGAGGGGGGTTTGGAAGGTGGGGGCCCCCGAGGACGACAGGACTATGATAAGTCCAAGAGCACCCACCCACAGCGAGCCACCCTGCCACGGCGCCAGCTGTCCCCTCAGGCCAGATGTGGGGGCAACAAGGAAGAAGAAGAATATGAGGGGTTCTCTATCATCAGCATGGAACCTCTGGCAACCTACCAAGGTGATGAGAAGGCATGCTTCTCCCCAGAGCCCAAGCAGCCCTGCGTCAGGGCGCCAGGTGGAGCAAGGCTTTCAGTCAGCTCCAAAGGAAGTGTTAGCACTCCCAATTCCCCCGTGAAGATGACCCTGATCCCCAGCCCAAACTCCCCCTTCCAAAAAGTGGGAAAACTGGCAAGCTCAGACACAGGTGAGTCTGACCAATCTAGCACAGAGACGGACAGCACAGTGAAGTCCCAGGAGGAGAGTGCCCCAAAGCTCGACCCCCAGGAGCTGGCCCAGAGGATCCTAGAGGAGACTAAAAGCCACCTCCTTGCAGTAGAGCGTCTTCAAAGGAGTGGTGGCCCAGCAGGCACCACTGAGAGGCATGACCGAGAGGATGGCATGGTAGCAGCACCCAACAGTACCACAGTCTTCAGAGCTTCAGAAACCAGCGCCTTCAGCAAACCTGTACTGTCCCATCAGAGGAGTCAGCTGTCACCACTCACTCTCAAACCACAGCCCCCAGCCAGGAGCTCATCGCTCCCCAAGGTGAACAGTCCTGCCACATCAGAGGTATTAGGCAAGGACGGCCTGAGCTCTCCTAGCAGCAGCCACCCATCACCTGGCCGTGGCATCCCAGCCTCCCCGGCAGACCCACCGCTCTTTAGACTCAAGTACCCCAGCTCTCCTTACAGTGCCCACATTTCTAAGTCCCCCCGGAACACATCCCCTGGTTCAGGCCACCAATCCCCTGCGTGCAGTGCACCATCTCCTGCACTCTCCTACTCCTCAGCTGGCTCTGCTCGCTCTAGCCCAGCTGACGCTCCCGATGAGAAGGTGCAGGCAGTGCACAGCCTCAAGATGCTCTGGCAGAGTGCACCCCAGCCCCCCAGGGGTCCCCGGAAAATATGCCGAGGTGCACCAGGAGCCTTGACATCCAAAAGAGATGTCCTTAGCCTGCTGAACTTGTCCCCTCGACACAGCAAAGAAGAGGGCGGGACAGACAGACTGGAACTGAAGGAGCTGCCTATGCAGCAGAGTGATGAGGTGCCACCCAAAGTCCCCACCAATGGTCACTGGTGCACGGAGACACCAGCGCTGACAGCATCTGGTGGCCTCAGCACCACAGCTACCACCCACCCTCTGAGACTGCCCTTGGCCAATGGTTACAAGTTTCTGTCCCCAGGAAGGCTCTTCCCTTCCTCCAAATGTTAAAATATCTTGGCCCTGACTCAGTGACAGTACAGCCAGAGTCTCGGGGTCCTTATATAGTGCAGTCACCCACACAGCCACTGATACCATCTCTCCTCAGACAGGTGGGGTCCCTGGGCAAGGTCACTGCCATGCCAAAAACCACTGTACTCATGAGTAGCTCCCCTGGGCCAGATTCATCGAAAGCAGGTCTTGCACGGGGTGGGAACTGCCTCCTTGCTTCTGCTTCTGCCACAGGACCTGCAGGAGGAAAGCAGCACCAGTTTTGCTACCGAATCTCTATGCACACCTTTCCTACGAGAGTACAGACAGCTCTTGTGCTCCCAGGTGCTGGTGGGATAGAGAACATTCTAAGTTAAGTTCTGCACTGATGCATTCATTACATTAGCCAAAAGGAGAACTATGGTTTTTAAAATGCCAATTCTTTGTGATTAAATTGTAGCCATTTTGGTGAATACCAGAAGTCACAGCCACAATGCAATAACTCATGTTGAAAGCACTTGCATCCCCAGCTGCTCCCCATGAGCTAAGCGTGGGGCCTTTTGACCCCACTGTTGGCCAAACTTGAATTTTCTTAAAAAAAAAAAAAAAATCTGTACTCTTAGCCAGGCATTTTAGAACTATGCAATTGTGGTTTAAAACACAACGTTGTGCTTTTAAAACATAACTGACCTTTTTTGTACATGGATAAACACTTGGTTTTATTATCAATAGTACTTTGCATTTATAGCTATTATTTTTAAAAGCTCAAGAAATTTTAAATGTCAAATTTTGAATATTCATCCATAAGTAGTAATCAAGTTTTCTTGGGGGTATGGTTGAAATTTTTCAATTTACTTATTTAAAAAAAAAAGATAGAAAGAAAAAAAAATGTCCCCTGGCTAGCTAGACCAGAACCCCACCCACTTGAGCTGCCTTGCTGCTTTTATTCTCTTCTCCCAACTCAAGCCCCGCAAGCCCCTCTCTCCAATCGCCAGGCCCCACAGCCTGGCTCCTACCACCTCTGAGTCATTATATATGCACTGCGACAGTGGGAGTTGCAACACCACCAGGGGCCAGTCAGGGCCACTCCATGTTAGCACTGAGAGTCAGGTACTTCTCAATGAGGGCAGTCGTCTGGACCAAGGCCCACCTTCCCAGGAATGGGAGGGGCACTTCTCACCTTGAATAGGATCTGACTTTGGTTTTGTTTCTGGTTGTAGCTTTTTAAAGCAGGGTCTCTAGCCCAAACTAGCCTCTCAGATTTGCAGCAATTCTCCTGCCTCAGCCTTGAGGCCTGCACCACCACACTATGCTATGAACTTACTCTCTAGCCACTGACTGCTACCTCCACCTCAGTGAGCTCTTTTAAAAACTGACACTGTCGGCTGGCTTCATATTATTCTAGTGAGTTTGGCCATTTGACCCAACAACCTTGTGACCAACACAATAATAAGGCTATCACATTTAACCTGGCCCCATCCCTGGGAGAGAAATACTTCATGAAAGCAGCATGTACTACCCTATGTTAGCAGGGAGCTAACTCGCCATGTAGCAAATGAAAACCAAACCCAGCACTGTGCATTCCACTTGCAAAATCAGGTCCTCGGCAACCGAGAATCAACCTCAGCACAAATACAGGTGGCTGAGTCCTGTCCTCCTCAGCCACCACCTCAGCCTCTTCCCCCAAGTGCCCAGGAGCCTGGCTCTTTGTGCTTTGTCCAGGGTGCATCCCAACATCAGCAAATACCTCCACCCCTCAGACCATATGTGGTTATCAAGCTATGGAAGACTCCAAGGCTGCCCTGGTGTGCTCCTAGGTACACTGTTGTTTTCTGATTCACACTGAAGAGCCAAACAGTACCTGGGATGCTTTTTATTTATCTTAGATATGTTTCAATGAAGGAAAACAAAGTTGACAAAATAATGGGACCAGTGTGCAGATCCGATCATCGCTGTGTCAGTCTTGGTGAGTCCATTCACATGAAACAGTCAAATGAAGTTTTTGGCTACACCTTTAAGAGGGTACTTCAAATTACAAGAGACTCTATGACTCAGAGTTCTGTATGGGTCAGAGGTTGGCAACCATGATCCACAGACTAAAAGCTGGTGAGTGAGTTTGAAGTTTTGTTATTTGTTTTGGCCATAAGCCGGTGATAGATTTGGCCTTTTAAAATGGTCAATAAGTACAACAAAAGTCTTGATTCTGCCTCTTGGTTCGCACAGCCTGAAGTCACCTATTATCCAGCCTTTTAAAAGAAAGGGGGTGACTCATGGAGCACACAGCATAAAATGACACTGAGATTTTGTGCCACAGCCAGGAAGTATTCCAGGAGCCTGGAAGGCTCGCACTCGGTGTTGGTGGCTCCTACCTAGCCTTGGCTCTTCATCCTGTATGGGAGAAGCCAACAGATGTGGGTCAAAGGTACAAAAGCGTTCTCTGTCTCCTGTTTGCTGTTCGTAGAGATGTTCCCTTAAGCTCAGGAAATGAAAATTTTTAATAAATTTTTTCTTAAATGTTCTACCCTGCTCTACCAGACAAAGACATGCCCAAGACAAGCAACAGCCTCCCGCTGGGAGCTTGGTGGGAGCACAGAGCAAGGCCATAGGCTGCCCCAGCTATCACCAGTAATGACTGCAAACTAACCCAAAAATCACTTACAAAACTTCCATCTTGACCCACACTGTCTCTGTAGCAATGTGCAGGTCTCACCTTCCTCCCTTTTAGAGAAAATATGAAATCAGTCCACACTGATAGGTGGTGAGGTGCTGCCCACAGGGCCTAGCTGCCCAGCACACACAGCATCTGCAGTGACCCTTAGCTGTGCCTTCCAGAAGGAGACAAACGGCAATGGCGCAGCTCTTCCTCATATTTTGTTTTATCTGAATTGACTGTACATGTGGCTTGTGAACTGGGCCCTGTTTGTAGCGGGCCCTTCAGAGACGTCCGTGCCAGCACCCACCCACCCTCATCCTGGGCACCTCCCCACTTGGCATTCACGCTCCTTATATGCATTGTTAGCCACCTTTGGCCTACATGGACTTTTTTGGTAAATTACACAGTTTCCAGACAGTATTAAACTTTTTATATTATGAAATTTGCCATGTAAAAAGAACTTCATATTTTTATTGAGGCTGCGGGCGCTTGGCCCTTCCTTTGTGATTTAGTGTCTATTAAAGCATGAGCTTGTCGGTTTTAACCATTGTCTCCGAGTCCCTTTCTATGCTTTACTCACAGTTCTAGAGTGGCTGTTATAAATGAGTATACATCTGGATGACCTCAATTGTAACCCTACCAGGGGACATCAGGAGGACAGCAAGGGATACGTGCACCAGGCACTCTAGACACACATAGAATCTTAGATGGCCAACACCTTGGCTCTTCTAGAATCACAGTGGAATGCCAGAGATATCTACTTGAGCAGTTACTTGGATAAGAAGGGAAAACAAACAAAACAGGTTTTAGCTATCTGATCTCCTATCGCAGGAAACTTTCAAGGAAGCTTTTCAGGAAGAAGAAAGCAGTCCGCCGTGTGGAGAGACACGAGGCTAGTGAGTGGGGCCAGTGAGAGGTGAGGGCACAAGCACTTTAAGGAGTGATGGATGTCCCATTGGGTAACTTCAAAAAATATTAAGCAGGGCTGGAGAGATGGCTCAGAGGTTAAGAGCACTGGCTACACTTCCAAAGGTCCTGAGTTCAATTCCTGGCAACCACATGGTGGCTCACAACCATCTGTAATGAGATCTGGTGCCCTCTTCTGGCCTCCACGCATACATGGAGGCTGAACACTGTATACATAATAAATAAATAAATCTTTTAAGAAAAATATTAAGCAATAACATATAAAAACATTGATGTTAACCTGCTACTTCAGAACAGAAGGAAGTAGACTGGTTTTTAAATGCATTAAACATGCATAAGCACAAACTAGGAGAAAATGGTTCATGGGGTACAAATAGCATAATGAAAGGATGGGAAAAGGAGAACAAAGTTCTGGTGAAATGAGCATCAGGAATGCCAGGTGAGCTGAGCAGGCAATAGTCTGTGCTCTTTGCAGAGCTCACCACAGCACATAGCCACAGATGGCTCATAACAAAGGATGGGGGGAACTCCATCCTCAAGTGAAAGATACAACAAGAAATCAGAGGCCTGGACTGGAGAGATGGCTCAGCAGTTAAGAGCACTGGCTGTTCTTCCAGAGGTCCTGAGTTCAATTCCCGGCAATCACATGGTGTTTCACAAGCATCTATAATGAGATCTGGAACTCTCTTCTGGTCTGCAGGCAAATATACAGACAGAACACTATATACAAATAAATAATAAATAAATCTTAAAAAAAAAAAGAAATCAGAGGCCTGTTATCTCACAGTGAACTTAGGAGACGATGAACTTAACAGAAAGGCAAAAATCTAAAGTTGGTGCCACTAACTACAGAGTCTCAAAACTCATTGAGGGAACTGTGGTAGGTTGTCCAGTTCTGAAAAATACCTTGTCAAAGAGGGAGACTTCAAGCCATAACCCTAGCTATCTGAAAGACCAGAGTATGTGGTAGGTTACAATCTGCAAACAGAAAACCTGCCTTGGACAGTGATGCTGTATTCTTCACATGCACATGGAAGGTGTTTCATGAAAGCAGCATGTAGACCACATAATTATTCCCAAACAGCTGAGAAGAACACCAGTCCCCACCACACAGCCCCGTGCTGCACAGTTCCTCTGATAGCAGGGCACATAGGAGCTACAGTCCCTCGGCAGATATGTAAAGCACACTACCTGATACAGAAATCAGCAACATGAAAATATGGCCTAAAGTAGAGTCACAAGAGAGCACTTGCCTAGAATGTGTGAGGCCCCTGTTTCCACCCCCAGCACCATGGGGTGAAAGCCACAGACCACAGTGTCAGCAGACACCTCCAGCCACCCTGGGGGTCCCTAGGGCTTGCTTCTTTGTCCACAGTAGGAATGTTTCTTACATATATGTCTCATTTCCAGGCTTCTGGAGCCTGACACACCTCAACTTTGGGAAAAGTTAGAGTCAGTAGCCATCATAGTCTCCTTGGACTTGGTTCCGTGGGCTCCATGCCTAAGTCAGGCACATCTTTCTGTAAACCTTACTCTGGGGGTAATTGCTTATGACCCATTAGCCTGAGAATTGTTATGGCCGTTGTTGAACTATGTATTTAGGGAGTAATAAAACATGCAATGCATCTGGACACACTTTCTCAAATACTTTTAATTGATGGTTGGTTGAACCTATGGGTAGGGTACAGAAAGCCAGCTTTGTGTAAAACCTAAGAATAAAACTGGCCTGGCCATGGTGCTGCGCACCGTTAACCCTAGCACTTGAAAGACAGAAGCAGGTGGCTGAGTTTGAGGCCAGCCTGGTCTACATTTGGAGCTCCAAGATATAATAGGAAAAACGCTGTCTTAAAAGAAACAGCAACAGGGGGCTGGAGAGATGGCTCGGAGGTTAAGAGCACTGCCTGCTCTCCTAGAGGTCCTGAGTTCAATTCCCAGCACCCACATGGTGGCTCACAGCCATCTGTAATGAAATGAGATCTGGTGCCCTCTTCTGACCTGCAGGGATACACACAGGCAGAACACTGTATACATAACAAGTAAATAAATCTTTAAAAAGTTATTTAAAACAAAAAGCAAAACAAATTGTAACTCCACAAAAGAAGTGGCGTATAGATGCTTGAACAAGTTCTACGTGTAACTGCAAGACCCTGGGGCAGGGCCGCAACTCGAAGTCACAAGTGCCAGGGATCAGCTGTCTGGGCATAAGGGAGGCAATTCAGGAAATCAGAGGAGATGCTAGGGCAGAGAAGAGGAGTCTGCAGCTCAGGCTGTCAGTGGGATGGGCAGGAGGAAATGCTATCAGTAGAGATGCTGTAGGGGCAGAAAAATGAGCACACATGCTGAGCAGTGCGTGTGGAAATGCAGCTCCAGAGGCTTCGGCTGTAATAGGCACAGTAGTAGGAGTGCAGAGGACACTGGCAGATGTGTGGCATCTTGCTAGCTCGCTTTCTGATACTGTAAGAAACACCTGAGACTTCAGTTTACAAAGATAAAGGGTGATTTTATCAGGTGAGTTTCATTCTTTGACCTCTGCTCTAAGCCTGTGGGGTGGAGACACCCAGGGGCAAAAGCACAAGGACACAAACTCTGATCACTTTCTGATGAGAAGTGAGGAATAAGAGATGGGACCCCACAATTCCCTTTCAAAGGCAAGCCACCACTGGCCACACACCTGTCCCTAACATTTAATGGTTCCTGCAGCTCCCCACCACACCAGGCAGCCTTGGGGGATGTTGGGAACAGAGCCACAGCAGTGTCATGAAGCACCTTACAATCCTGCTTACTCTCACATCTCATTTATTTCCAGGGGAAAAGAATGGCTAGCCAGAAACTAACTTTCAAATAGAAAAAATGGGAAGGTTCCAAACAGTACTGGTGGAGAAGCCAGAGAGTCACCTGGCCCCAGCCCAACTGACAGCTTCCAAAAGAAAAGGCCAGATGCCTTCCAGGGGCCAGCTACTCTGTCTTTACAAATGATGTTGAAAATATGAAAGTAAGGTGCCATGTCCAAACCATTTAATATGAGTAGGGAGTATAAAAAGATAGGCCCATGTTATTATGAACAGAAATGTTGGTCTTTAAATCCCTGCATTTTTAAAAAATTGCATTTATGTGTGTGTATGGGGGGGGATAGTGGCGGTGTAAGTACACAAAGTGTAAGTGCCTGTGGAAGACAGAAGAGGGTATTAGGTCCCCTGGAGCTATAGTGATGGGTGGCTGTGGGAACTTGGGTCCTCTGTAAGAGCAGCAAGTACTTTTAACCACTGAGCCATCTGTCCATTGTCCCTGCTGCTGTAGAACATTAGTTTAAGATTTGTGTATGCTATGGAATATTTGTTTAATGATGCAAAGATGGGTAGCATTCTTTTATGTTGCATTTGTTTAACTCTGTAAAGCTGTGTTACTTTGCCTGCCTAAAACATCTAATTGGTCTAATAAAAAGCTGAATGGTCAGTAGCTAGGCAGGAGAGGGATAGGCCGGACTGCCAGACAGAGGGAATAAATAGGAAGATAAGTCTACAGAACAGCGAAAAGAGAGAAGAGGATGCCAGGGCCAGCCACACAACCAGCCATGGAGTAAGAAGAAAAGAAAGATATATAGAATAAAGGAAAGTAAGAAGCCCAGAGACAAATGTAGCTAAAGAGAAATGGGATAATTTAAGCTAGAAAAGCTGGCTAGAAACAAGCCAAGCTAAGGTTGGGCATTCATAAATAAGAATAAGTCTGTGTATTTATTCAGGAGCTGGGTGGCGGGTCCCAAAGAGTGGAAAGAAAAGACAAGTCAAATACTCCCTACCCTATTCCGATATTTTAAATACAAAGAAAATAGCTTAGTGTGGCGGTACTACCTGTAATCCCAGCACTAAGGAGTTAGAGGCAGGAGGACCTAAGTTCAAGACCTTGTTAACATAGGGGTACATGAGACTCTGTCTCAAAACAAATTCTAAAAAAAAAAGGAAAAAAGAGGGCTTTGAAATGGATGTGTGTTACTGGCATTCATACTGGCTGTTGTCATTCCAAAGGGGCCAGAGCACTGGCCCTAAATGGGCATCTCTAAGCATCCTCAGGTATAGAAACCCAATAGTGTTAACTAGAGGGCATTCCTAGGGCTGAGGACAGAGAGTGTGCTGTGCAATTCACATTGTGACCCTGCTGAAGACAAAGCCTGTGTGGCAACAGCAATGCGGGATGTGTGGGCGAGGAGAAGCTAGCTACTTTCCTTTCCCTCCCTCATGTTTTTGTTTTGAGGCAGGGTCTCATGTAGCCCAGGCTAGCCTTGAACTGATCCTCCTGCCTCCACTTCCCAAGTCCTGGGATGGTGAACAGGTATATAACATTTTAAGACACTGCAGCTATAACTGGTTGTCCCAGTTGCAGAATTGAGTGCCCTACCTTACAGACCAAAGCCTTGGGCAGGCTGCTTGAGAAGATCACAGCCTGCACAGCTAGTGTTGGGACACCTGTTGAGCTGGAAGTTTCCTGCTTGCTAGGGCTTCTCTTTAAAACCAGATGCTATACACGGAGGCAGAATGTTGTATACATAATAAGTAAATAAATCTCTAAAAGAAAAAAAAGAAAAAAAAAAACCCAGATGCTTACAGAGTCAATGCAATGCCCATCAAAATCCTAGCAAAATTCTTCAAAGACCTCAAAAGAACGGTACTCAACTTCATATGGAAAAGCAAAAAACCCAGGATAGCCAAATCCTATGCAATAAAAGAACTCTGGAGGCATCACAATCCCTGACTTCAAACTCTACTACAGAGCTACAGTACTGAAAACAGCCTGGTATTGGTATAAGAACAGACAGAAGGACCAGTGGAACCGAATAGAAGACCCAGATATCAATCCACACATCTTCAAACACCTGATCTTTGATAAAGAAGCAAAAAATATCAAATGGAAAAAAGAAAGCATATTTAACAAGTGGTGCTGGCATAACTGGATATCAACATGTAGAAGAATGAAAATAGACCCGTATCTATCACCATGCACAAAACTCAAGTCCAGAATGATCAAAGACCTCAACATAAAGCCAGCCACACTGAACCTTATAGAAAAGAAAGTGGGAAGTACATTTGAAGACATTGGCACAGGGAACCACTTCCTAAATATAACCCCAGCAGCAGTTCCTTAAGAACACTTAAGAAAATGTTCAAAATTCTTAGTCATCAGAGAAATGCAAATCAAAACAACTCTGAGATTCCATCTTACAACCTGTAAGAATGGCCAAGATCAAAAACACTGATGATAACTTGTGCTGGAGAGGTTGTGGGGAAAAGGGAACACTTCTGCATTGCTGGCGGAAATGCAAGCTGGTACAGCCCCTTTGGATGTCAGTGTGGTGATTGCTCAGAAAACTAGGAAACAACTTTCCTCAAGATCCAGTAATACCACTCTTGGGTATATATCCAAAGGATGCTCAATCATGCCACAAGGACATGTGCTCAACTATGTTCATAGCAGCTTTGTTTGTCATAGCCAAAACCTGGAAACAACCTAAATGCCCTTCGACCAAAGAATGGAT
Organism: Ondatra zibethicus; assembly: GCA_004026605.1. Lineage (NCBI taxonomy): Eukaryota > Metazoa > Chordata > Mammalia > Rodentia > Cricetidae > Ondatra > Ondatra zibethicus. The sequence continues at coordinate 15,407 of PVIU01004935.1, read as the reverse complement.
AAGGAAAATATGGTACATTTACACAGTGGAGTACTACACAGCAGGAAAAAAAAGCAGCAACAGCTTGAATTTTGCAGGCAAATGGATGGAGCTAGAAAACATTATTTTGAGTGAGGTAACCCAGACACAGAAAGACAATGATCACATGTACTCACTCATAGGTGGTTTCTAAACATAAAGCAAAGAAAGCCAGCCTACAAACCACAATTCCAGAGAACTTAGACAACAATGTGGACACTAAGAGAGACTTACATAGATATAATCTACATGGGAAGTAGAAAGTAGAAAAAAGGCAAGATCTCATGAGTAAATTGGGAGCATGGGGACCTTGGGGAAGGGTTGAAGGGGGGAGGGGAGAGACAGGGAGGGGAGCAGAGAAAAATGTAGAGCTCAATAAATATCAATAAAAAATAAACAAAACAAAAAAAGATGCTATGCTTCAACAGCACCACAGTGTGGTACCTCTCCCTCTAACACCCTCTGCCAGGCTTTCTCATGTATGATGCCCCCAGCATAACTGAATACCCACAAACAGCAGGGAAGTGACAGCCTTGTGTCTGCTCCAGAAAACTAGGTCAAACATCTGGGTCCAACAAACTAAAGGGACATGGGAGCATCTAGACAGCACTTTATGCATCAGATGACCATCGCCCAGGCCAGCACATTTATTTAATTGGTAGCAATTGTACATTTGGGCTTCTGGGGGTAATAATACTCTTTGTTGTATAAATATCCTCAATACAGTTATATTAAATAAAAACTTCTAAATCAACTCCCAGAAGCAGAGCTCATGGCCTGCCCTGTAAGTCACCAGAGAGGGAATAAATTGAGTTCTTCTCTGCCTGGCAGTGTCATGCCAAAGTCAGAACTTTTGTATACACAGGGCTTTTTCTTTTATTTTTTGTGTATGGGTGTTCTGCCTGCATGTGTGTGCAGTACCCACAGAGGTCAAAAGAGGACAACAGATCCCCTGGGACTGGAGTTACAAACAACTGAGCCACCATGTGGCACCCAAACATTTGGCAAGAATTTCTACATAAATCCTGAGAAAGTTAAAAAAAAAAAAGGATTAAAAACAGATTCAGATGGGAAGGGGGCAAACAAACAAACAAAAACATCTAAATGGTTTACAATGTATTTAAAAATATGTGTAGGCTTGGGAGAGAAAAGAAATAAGAATAGAGAAAGTCCTTGAAAAAAAAAAGAAATAGAATAGTCAGGTGTGGTGGCACATGTCTTTAATCCCAGCACTTGGGAGGCAGATGCAGATGGATATTTGTGAGTTCAAGATCATTCTGGTCTACAGAGCAAGTTCCAGGACAGCCAAGAATACACAGAGAAACCCTGTCTCAAAATTCCAAAAAATAAAAAATAAAAATAAAAGAAATAGAGTAAGAATAAAAAGCCACATAAAGATGGAAAATACACAGAGAGTCTGGACACTGTATGTTATTGTGTTGTCTTTGAATTGTTTGACTGCTGAGGAAGGAGCAACAGCTGCTAAAAGACATTTGATTATAAATGCTGTTGGATTAATCTAACCTATATATTTTGAAAATGCCTTGACTTCAAAATTTAAGTCAAAAAGATATGTTACTTTGGAGAAGAGGATTTGCTTTTGTTTCCACAGGTTAAGAAAAATCAGGTTTGATCAAGGAAGACCCCCTGGAAAATCTCTGATAGGAGTGGGTGGCCCAAATGGTCTGACATTTCAGAGCACCTCTGTTGCAGTTTCTTCTGAGTTCTGCATCCAGAACAGTTTCAAGGCTGTTGGCTGAGATGATCAAGCCTCAAAGAATACTCCAGGCAGAACTTGATCATAATCCTAAATTCTCTTTGGGCCCCCATAAGATTACCAGTGCCCCCAATCATCAGGAAGTAGCCTAAAAAAGTATGCCCACATTTCCCCCCCAAAAAATGGATTATGGATGTTTGTCTTTGTTTAGAGTGCTGGTTACAAGCTGTTATCAATAATGGTCAGGAAAAAAAGCTAAACAAAGGAGAGAGTTTGGGTATAGAATTTATTTAGTGGGTTATGGAGGGGAAAGGGAAGGAAGGAAGGGGAGAAGAGGGAGGAAGAGAGAGAGAGAGAGGGAGGGAGGGAGGGAGACAAAGAGGGAGACGGGAGAAGAGGAGGAGAGAGCCAGTAGTTACTTTTTCAGAAGAGGGACAGGAGAGAGGGAGCAGGCTAGAAGCAGATCTGCTTGCCTTGGCAGAAGGGGAGGGGGTTAGGAGTGGGTGGGACTTGTCTCTTAAAAGGACAGGGTACCCAGGTAACAGGCCAGGCCAGGCCAGCAGATCATTACATTCCCATATCTTATAATAAAAAGGCGGGAGGTTAGGCACAGCGGGTTAAAGGAATTGGGACAGCAGATTCTCAAGACTGCTTCCTGCTTATTTGTGGGCGTCAAAGTCTTTCATGGGATGGTGGTGGGGTTCAGAAAGTTGGGTGCTGGTCACATCCTGGGGTAGCTGGTCACTTTACTGCCATCCAGGGTCCGTGATATGGAACCGTCCAGTGTCTCCTAGACTTGGCATAGTGCTGGCAGAGCAAAGGACAAAGTTAAATTTAGGATGAAAAAGTTTTCAGGACCAGGGAATTAAGAAGGGTGTATTTGACCTATTTAAGGTGGATCCTTCAGTTTGGCTCCCTGGAATCACAGGAATTTTGAGTTTGTAAAAACAAGTTTTAAACAGCAGCATATTTATACCAGAATGACTGTGACAGATATTTTTGCACAATGAAAAGTATCTTTAAAACTATGAAAGGCAGAGTGAGAGAGAAATTTGATAACTTGTATTTGTCCTCACACCTTTATAACTTGCAGGTATACACCGTAATAACTTGTATTTGTATTTTACTGAAATTTGTTTGGTGAGGCTGTCCTTTTAAACTGGCAACACCTCTCAGCTGTCAAACTGCATCAGAGATCTTTGAAAGGGATAAAATTTTACTTGAGTTACTGATTTAAAAACGACAGAGAACTTACTCACTTGTCTACCTAGAGCCTCTCCTCAGGGTCCTCCATGGTCATTGATGGTCATATTTGCCTTTTGCTGTTTAGCAAAGGGCCTGCCATATTTTAGAAGGTCTTGTGGGTTAGAAATCTGTAGGAAGACAAGCCTACCTTGGCCTGAGCAGCTAGGCTGTCAATTCCAGTGATTCTGTCTACTGCCTGGAGATCTTCAGTTTAGATGAAAGGCAGTTTTGCCTAGTGGTCAGCGCTTGGCAGTTGATGAAGTGAATTGTTCTGTGCCCATTTGTTTTCTGTCTTCTTTGGAGGAGAAATAGAGTGCTGCTGCTAGGAGCCAACCTGTCTTTGTTATGAAAAGTCTTTTAATAATCAAACATTTAAATGCCATATTCCCCAGATCTCTGAGCAGTTGAGGGCTATTTTTTAGGCATATATAAGTTATAACTACAGTATAGGACCTGCTTGGAGAGGTGGGTATAAGCTTGACTATACTGGCTCTCAACAGGTAAGATTTACACTTATAAAAAGACAGAAAGAAGAAAAAACTGCTTGCAATAGAAGGTTAACAGCAGAACTGACAGTAGTAGAGAACAGGTCAATATATTTTGTAGCAGGGTTGGATTACATAGATAGTATTTTTGTAAGAGACTTAAAAGTACATACCAATTTAAAATATGAGACGTATTGCTTTCTTAGTCTGGAATGAGATATAATGGATTATAAGATTTAACAGTAAACATACGTGCATTCATACCCAGTTGAATTTGAGTTTTATACACATATATACACACAGAGTTAAAGCTAACTTATGCTTATACATGATTAACTCGAGTCACATACAAGGGTAGCAGTGGCAGAGATAGAAGGAATGGGAGCAAGAGGAAAAGAGCATTTACAGGCAGGTGGGGAAGGGGCTGCCCAGTGAAAGGAAAAGCAGACAGGCTTGAGATGCCAGCAGGCAGGTGGGAATGGGGCTTCAGTATCCAGACTCTCTGTGGATTTTCCAGCTTTATGTGGCTTTTTGTTTCTTACTCATTTCTTTTATTTTTATTTTTTAACTTTTAGTTTTTTGAGACAGGGTTTCTCTGTGTATCCTTGGCTGTCCTGGAACTCACTCTGTAGACCAGGATAACCTCAAACTCACAGAGATCCATCTGCCTCTGCCTCCCAAGTGCTGGGATTAAAGGCATGGTCCATCACACTTGGAAACTTTATTTCTTTATTTTTTTTAAAGGACTTTCTCTATTCTTTTTCTTTTCTCTCCCAAGCCTAAGTATATTTTTTAACACACTATAAGCTGTTTAGAGGTTGGTTTTTTTTGCTGAATATGTCTTTACTGTATATTTCCATCTTTTTCTGACCATATGAGTCTTTAATGTGCTAAGCAATATTGCTAGGATTAAATCTGTGGCTTTGGCAGCTGGCTCCACCCCATCCCTTAGCTTTTTGAGTCTAGTTTCATGGCGGACATACTGGCAGGAGCCACATTTATTGCCACAATTCTGTAGAGTTTCCATGTCCATGCCACTACCAAGAAGCCTGATGTTGGATACTCATAAACATTATTTAAATGTTTGGTAGCAGAGCTTCTTTAAAGAGTTGTGAGGTTTTTGCTGCTAATGCTGAGTCAGGAAGCCTCTCTTAAAGGAGCCATGTCTCTGTTCACTGCCAGCAGACAGAACCTACCACAGAAAAGACAGTTACCAAGAAGCTGCACTTGACTCTGTCTAGAATTCTAAAAAAAGCTTTCTTAGGCTTTTCTTTATATGGAAACTCTTGCCAAATGTTCGGGTACCAGTTGTAGATGGAAGTTTCTGTCCTGCCCAGCCCCACAGCCGTTCCGTCCAGAGACACACAGAGGCTTATGTTAATTATAACGGTTGGCCTATAAGCTCAGGCTTATTAACCAGCTCTTACACTTTAAATTAACCCTTAATTTTTGTCTATGTTTAGCCATGTGGCTTGGCACCTTTTCTCAGCAAGGCATTCTCATCTTGCTTCCTCTGCATCTGGCTGGTGACTATGTCTCTGCCTTTCTTCTTCCCAGAATTCTCCTAATCTGGCTGCCCCGCCTGTACTTTCTGCCTGAGTACTGGTCAGTCAGTGTTTTATTAAACTAATATGAGTGACAAATCTTCACATATACAAGAGCATTATCCCACAGCATCCCATAGCTGTGCATAGTCCAGAAACAAACCACTTGTCTATGGTTACCTAATTTTTGACAAAGAAGACATAGTAACAGGTCAGGGAAGGGAAGTGGATGTATATATAGGAAAAAGTTCAACTGGAGGCTGGGGAGAGCACTCAGTGGGTAAAGAACCTGCCAAACAAGTACAAGACCACAGTTCCATCCTTAAAACCCACACATACACCTCAATACATTCAAACATGCACACCCATGTGCATATGTACAACACACACGTAACTCCATACATTCAAACATGCATACCACATGCACATATACCATACACACACAAACATACATTAATAACCTTGACCTCTACTTCAGTTCATACCATATACAGAAATCCATTCTCCATTGGCCACTCATCTAAATGTCTTTAGCCAAGGCTGAAGACAGAAAACCTAGAGATAGTGCTTCAAGGACAGAGGTGATTGTCTCTTTATACTTTCCAAATAGGACACAGAAGGTGTAATCCGTGGGGTGAGTAATACCTGTCAGTTGTGGAGAGGCATATTCAAGGCAAGTGTCCCTAACAACAGAGGTAGCATGATAGCAAACACTGTATACCACACATCTACTCATATCACATTCCAAGGTAGCAAATCAAGCCTATAGAGTGGCAGTCTGATGTCACTATTATGGTGAGCCCGAGGACCTGATAAGAATCCATGCAATGTAGATATAATTTATGTGCTTTTAATATTCTATGTCATTATGTATAAAGCTTACTTTAAAAAAACAAAAAACAAAACAAAAAAAAAAGTGGCTGGGGAAAGAGCTGGTGATGAGTGCTCACCTGGGGACAAGCTGGTGGTGATGGATGCTCACCTGGAGATGGAGCCAGTGATGAGTGCTCACCTGGGGACAAGCTGGTGGTGGATGCTCACCAGGGAAATAGTCATAGTGAGTGCTCATCTGACATTTCTGACCTTTTCAAGGCCCTGGGTCCCACCCCCAACACTGCAAAGAACATTTAAAATACCACAAAACCCACACCCGATTTTCCTGTCCTGCACTGTCCCCTTTGAAATTTTACACAGTTCAAGAGACAGTAGGGTCAGCTCATCAGAATAAAACCCAGCAAAGTTGCACCCCACTTCCTTACCCCCAGAGGTTCCCCCACCTCCTCCCTGGTCTGAGCCTATATCCTTCCTCTCAGTCATTTCTCCACACAGCGGCTGTAGTGGGTTTTGCAACAGAACGGCCTACCTCTTCCATTTACTCAGTGGCATATACACCCTAGCCCCTGGGATCTGGATCCCAGAGCCTTCTCCCATTCCTCAGCTGTGCCCTACAGGCTCCTGCCTCATGAACTACATACCTGTGGCACTTTAATCTCAGAGCCTCAGGGCTTTCTGAGGCAGGTCCTGCAGGAGGGAGGCTCCCTCCCTCCAACACTCTGCAATTGTGAGTCTTCACTCCAACTTTACTTTTCACCAAAGAAACTGCACAGCAAAACAATAATCAACCACATTCCAGGGCAGGCCCAGTGCTCAGGGACGGTTAGCTAACACGAATCAGACCCCAGATTTGTTTGTTTCCTTCTCTTTCAGAGAGAGAAAGAACATGAAGTTAGGTGGGTAGGAAGATGAGGGAGGATCTGGGAGGAGTTGGAGAGGGGAAAGAATATGATAAAAGTATTTAAATTACCAAGACTAAAACATTTTAAAAATAAAATACAATTAAAAAATTTGCCTTCTGAAGCCCATTAAGATGGTGTCTCAGGTTCCTATGGCCGTGATAAACACCATGCCTCAGAACAAATTGCTGAGGAAATGTCTGATTCTAGCTTACAGTTTCACATCACAGTACATCACTGAAGGAAGTCAGAGCAGGAACTGAGACTTAGGCTAAAGCTAAGGCTGAGAACATGGGGGGAGCTGCTACCACTTGCTCCTCATGGCTTTCTCAGCCTGTTTTCTTGTGCAACCAAGGATCCACAGTGGGCAGGGTCTCCCACGTCAATCACTAATCAAGAAAATGCCCCACAGGTTTGCTTATAAGCCAATCATATGGAGGCATATATTTTCAGCTGAGGTTCCCTCTTCAAAAAGTCTACCTTGTGTCAAGATGACAAACACCAACCAGCACAATACACATTGCTGTTCTGTTTCCATTCCTTCCCCCACCATACCAAGTAGGGTGGGACTGATAAATATGAAGATGACCCAAGACCCTCACACATTTCTAATGGAAAGTGTGAAAAAGAAGATACATTATATCCACCAGTAGATAGTTTGACTATCAAAAAGATTGGCCTAATTAAAAGTCATGAACATTTACAGGGTGTTATGGATCAGTTTCCTCTGAGACTGAAACACTCTACCATGAAGGAACAGTGTAATGATCTGTCCTGTCCTTTTAAGAGACAAGCCACGCCCACTCCCTCCCCCATCCGCCAAGGCAAGCTGATCTTCAGTCTCCAGCCTGAGTCCCTTCCTTTTCAGTCTCCCTCTCTAAGAGGCAGCTTCCATCTCTCCCTCCCCCTTTCTCCCCCTCTCTTGTGCTCTTCTCCCCTTCTCCCTTTCCCCTCCATAACTCACTAAATAAATATCCAACCTCACTCTGCATGGTGTGCCTATCCGTCTCTCACCCGCCATGTGGCTCCCTGCCCGAGACTAGCCATCTTCGGATCCCTGCGGCATGGTCTCATGGCATGCCTGTCTGTCTGTCTGTCTCTCCTTGTGGTCTCATGCACCATCCCTGCCTGGGACTGGCTGCTCTCGAGACTCCCTGCCTGCTGTCTGCCCCTGCTCGGGGACCTGCATCGTGATCTCATGGCCCGCTGCCTGCTGCACCCCTCAGGGATCCTGCAGGATTTTATTAACACATTTCACTGGTGCTGTCATACTCAGTAGGCCCTCCCACCTTTCTCCAGGATCGGGATCCGAACTGGGTATTTTTTCCACAACAACCACGTGCTCCATCTGCCTGAGTGCCGACCTCTATGCACACCAGCAGCTTTGGTGGTGAGTTTTCCCCTTCCAGCCCCCAACCACAGCCTTCATGGCTATGGTTGAGTCCTTCACTGCTTTCCATAGCTAAAAACGTGACCAGACAACCCAGGCTCAGTCCTCCTGCACGTGCAGTGCATTTGACTGGGGGCCCAGGGTCTCTTGGATTTTTCTTTCTCCTTTTTTCTTTTCTTTTGGACCACTTTTCAGTGGTTCCCACCATGAGAGACTGCTCAGAGAGCCTCCAGCCTCTCTGGCGTCCAGGTTGCCCAGACGGGAGCCAGTCAGGCTTTAGCACCCACCTGTAGAGAGAGGACGCTCTTCCACAGCCCTGCAGTGTTCACCGCCGTTTCACACTCTGCCTATAGAGGGAAGACGTCCCCTATAAGCCTTGTGGTGTTGCCGGTTTTGTGTTTTCATGTTTTCAGCTATGGTATAAACCTTCATCTGCCAGTGTCCCACCAGCTCCATTGGCTCCACTTTTCCTCAAACTGTCTCTGCCACCACTACTGCTGCCAACAAGATTGGTCGGATCCATGAGATGGCTGTTTTCAATTCCAGCCTTTTGCTCCCCACCACGGCTTGTGGCATGGTGGCTTGGCAACAGAGTGGATCATGCCTCTTGGTCTCTCTTCCATACAACATGTGGCCGCTGCCATTTTGACTGAGGTCAGGTGACCTTACCACCATCTTAACTGAGGTCAGGGGACATCGCCGCCATCTTAACTGAGAGCCAGGTCAGGTGACCAAGTTCCACCATCTTTACTGAGGTATACCCTGCCTGGTCACCCGATTTACGTATGTTTTTGTCTCTAAATTCCTCTTGTTGACCCTTTTGCATGGGTGTTTTGTTCAGTGGCATGCCTTTGGTAGGGCCCACCAAAAGCATCCACTTCATTCAATTCCTGTTTACTCTGTGTATGTGTGTGTTCATACATGTAACTTAAATGCTTCTATGTTTACTGTTAAATGTTATAATTGTCTGTTCATTGTATCTCATTTCATATTACAAAAACAATGTCTCGTGTTTTAAACTGGTATGTACTTTTAAGTCTCTTAAAAATGCATTATGTCTAATCCAACCTTCATTTAAAATATATTAAGATATTCTCTACTATTGTCAGTTCTGCCATTAGCCTTCTACTGCAAGCAGTTTTCTCTTCTGTCTTTTTATGAGTATAAATCTTACCTGTTAAGTAAAGAGCCAATACAGTCAAGTTTGGACCAAGCTCTCCAGGCAGATTCTATACTGTAGTTACACCTGATAAACAGCCTTCAATTGCTCAGAGATCTGGGGAATATGGCATTTAAATATTTAATTATTAAAAACTTTTCATAATAAAAAGAGACAGGTTGGCTCCTAGCAGAAGCTCTCTACATTCTCCAAAGAAGACAGAAGACAAATGGGCACAAAACAAGGTCCATCTGCAAATCGCCTCAACTGTCCAGCGCTGACCACTGGGAAAAACTGCCTTTTATCTAAACTGAAGATCTCCAGACCTGTACAAAATTGCTGGAATCGACAGCCTAGCTGCTCAGGTCAAGTTAGGTTTGTCTTCCTACAGATTTCTTAGCCCACAGGATCTTCTGGAGCCTGGCAGGCCCTGTGCTAAACATCAAAAGGCAAATACGACCTTCAGTGACCATGGAGGACCCTGAGGAGTAGCTATAGGTGCCAACCAAGTAAGTTCTCTGTCGTTTTATAATCAGTTACTCAAGTAAAATTTTATCCTTCCCAAAGATCTCTGATGTAGTTTGACAGCTGAGAGGTTTTGTCAGTTTAAAAGGACAGCCTCACCAAACAAATTTTAACAAAATATAAATACAAGACCTACAAATTATAAAGGTGTGAGGACAAATACAAGCTATCAAATTTCTCTCTCATGCTGCCTTAAAAATACTTTTCCTTGTGCAAAAATATTTGTTACAGTCATTCTGACATAAATATGCTACTGTTTATATAATGTATATGTCTAAAACTTCTGTTTTCACAAACCCAAAGAATTCTTGTGAGTTCCAGGGAGCCAAATTGAAGGATCCACCTTACACAGGTCAGATACACCCTCCTCAATTCCCTGGTCCTAAAAAATTTTTTCCCTAAACTTAACTTGTCCTCTGTTCTGTCTGGTGTAAGAGACACCAGACATTTCCATACCACAAACACTGGACAGGAGCAAAGAGACCAGCTATGCCAGGATGTGACCAGCATTCCAGGCTTCTCAGGTTCCCCCCAAAGACAATGCCCACAAATAAGCAGGAAGCAGTCTTGAGAATCCACTGCCCCAATTCCTTTAACCTGTTGTGCCTAAACTCCTGCCTTCTTATTATAAAAAAGAGATGGGAATGTAATGATCTCTCCTGTCCCTTTAAGAGACAAGCTATGCCCACTCCCTCCCCTGTCCACTGAGGCAAGCTGATCTTCAGCTACCAGCCTGAGTCCCTTCCTTTTCCGTCTCCCTCTTGAAGAGGCAGCTTCCGTCTCTCCCTTCTCTTGCTCTCTTCCTCCTTCTCTCTCCTCTCTCTCTTTCTGCCTCTCTGCTTGTTTCCCCTTCTCCCTTTCCCTTCCATAACTCCCTAAATAAATACCCAACCTCACACTGCATGGTATGCCTATCTGTCTGTCTCTTGCCTGTCATGTGGCTCCCTGCCCGGGACCAGTCGCCTTCAGAGACCTGCAGCACGGTCTCATGGTGTGCCTGTCTGTCTGTCTCTCCTCGTGATCTCATGCACTGTCCCTGCCTAGGACTGGCTGCTCTCGGGACTCCCTGCCTGCTGTCTGCCCCTGCTCAGGACCTGCTGTGTGGTCTCATGGCCTGCTGCCCACTGCGCCCCTTGGGGAATCTGCAGCATGTTATTAATCCATTTCCAACAGTCCTTAAGCAGGCAGGAAAACAATGAAAACTTAGCTTTAGATATCTCTGAAACTAACCAGATTCACTAGGTCCTTCCTTGCAAGAGTAAACATGCAAACTGCTGAGAGTCACTATCAGGCAAGCCAAGCTTCAAAGAAGACTCCAAAAATCAAACCAGCTCCAGGAAAGAAGTTGAGACCAACAGAGCTGCCTAGAAGAGGTTTAGACTAAGGCAGCTTGGAAGATCACACTCTAACCTGCTGAGTTGCCTGTGTACTGTGCCCCAGATTCCCAGCATTCTGAGTTGTCACCCATGCTAGGGTAGACATGGGTGATGCAGTGGGCTTTGAATCATTTCTGGTCCTGTAAATAATCCCTTACCCATATTCCTGTTAGTAACTGTCATGGACCAGCCTCGACAAAAACACCACTTGCCAGGGTAGGGGCGCTGAAATTTAGAAACATTAGTAAAGAATATGAAGATGTGAAAATAATAAGACAGAAAAACATAGAAGAGTTTCAGGAGGAAATTCCAGTGAATACTGAAATTGCCCACATTTAATTTCCAATTGCTTAAAATACCCCTGACTGCATTAACATGATGCAAGGAAATGAACATATCAATTGAAGGTCATGGGCTACATCCACAGTTAAACATTCTGTTGCTAGAACAAAATAAGTCATGCTCACACCCTAGACCAAAACATCCTATAGGCAAATCACTCCCTGGGTGGAATCCTTAAAGGAACCAGACCTTAGTTGGATCCTTAGACTTTTGTTTGAGGTAGAAACATATCTACTTCTCTATACCTGAAATATAAGGGTTGGCTATTAGCCACACCTGTTGACAATAACCTTGAGAAAGCAGGACTCTCTCTGATCTAAATCTAGGTGAGACCTTTGTTTGGGGTAGAAACACAATAAACTTGAAGGAATAGAGGTAAGTTCCAACTCTCTGACCTTTGGTCAATGTGGAAATAGGCTCACATTTTTGGGCATCCACAATTAACCCCAATAAAATTCATGGTTCACCAGGTTGGACTTTGGTGGTATCTGTACTGTGGTTTGTCATGGGCTTCCTATCTGGGGTGAGTAGACGTGTGTGTTGCTTCTCCCCAGGAAAGTCTTATCACACAACACAAGGTCACTGTCACATGCTGATGGCAATGCGACATCATCACAGCTGCTCAGAGATGTGAACAAGTCATACGTGAAGGGCAGGGAGGTGTTGTTGGCATGTGCCAAGTCATGTCTCACGAACTCCCATCTCTGTGGTCTGACCCCATCCTCAACCATTCACCTCCATCTCTCATTGCTGAATGTCAGGTTCTCCAGTTACTGCCGTGAGATTCACATTGAGACCATTTATCACACCCTATGTCTAGGCAACAGCTGCCAGATCTGCCCAGCTTATTTGTATGTGCTTGGAGAGAAGTGTGAGGATGAAGAGACAGACAAGAGATGACTGATAGAGTTGGGAGGGCATCCAGTAAATACTGAGATTCACCCTGTGCTTATTTCTTAAATACCCCAATCCAAAGAGGAGGGAGAAGGCAACAGGATTCTCTACCAAAATACAAAGAACAGTGTAATTACCTTCTCAATACCCAAAGCATCAAGTAACCACACCCTAGGCCAAAACATCCTGTTAGCAGCCACACCTTAAGTCAAACCTCCCATCAATAGCCTTGAAGGAACAAGAATAGGTCTGAACTCTCTGATCTTTGGTAACGATCTCTCTGATCTTTAGTTTAGAACGGATTCACTTCTGTGGGCTTCCACAAGTTACCCAGGCTCCTCATAGCAGGTCTTGGGCTACATTCTTTACTTGGGAATGTGAGGGGATCTGGGGGTGGAGGCAAATTTAAATTAACCTTTCTTAAAGTTTAAATACTGACCAAGACATAATTTGGTCAGGACCACTCCCTGAACTTTTCCAGATGAGTGGCTCAGCTAGATTCTGAATGTCTCTCACCTAAAAATTGATGGGGGAAAAAACATTATTGTCAAGGATTCTAGCCAATTATTTTCAGAGATGTTCTGTGGTTCTTGTACAATGGCAAGCCTGGGGGGAGGGTGTGCAGCTTCTTTTCGGCCTCTGGTTCTGCAGGGTTTACAAGTTCCCACTCTTTCACATGTAATCCATCCATCTGAAATACAGTAGCCTGTTCCATTGACTGGATCTGATTTAGAAGTACCCATGAAGTATTCTGAGCAAGGTAAGTATCTAAACTGGGACATCATGCATAGGGAGGGTGATGACAGTGGCCTTATGCAGGCTAGGGAACCATCCACCCGTGGTGGCAATGACATGTTACAAAGCAAGATTGATCCAACACATAGATATGCTAAGGATCATGGGAATTAGCCTTCTTGCCCAGTAAGGAGGAGTTAAACAAGAAAAGTTGGAAGCAGCCTTGGGTGGGAAGGAATCAAAGCTATTGATGTAAATTCACTTAATCACTAAATGGATCAGTACAGGGACAGCTAAGAGAGCCTGGCAGCAGTAACAGCACAGAAGCAATGGGAGCATGCACAGCCCCAGGGTATGGCAACAAGGACCACTTAGCATTTACAGGAAAGTGGCTAAGAGGAGCCAGAATGTGTGGCCTATCAGAATGCAACAAAGTGGTCAAAGATTCACTGAGGCTTTCAAAGGACTCCACCAACTGTTAAGAAGCTCCCATGGGATTAAAAAAAAAGCCAGAATTCAAGTATTAAAAATTATGCTAGTGGGCTGGTAGGATGGCTCAGCAGGTAAAGGTGCCTACTGTCAAGTCTGATGACCTGATTCCAATTCCTAGGGCCCACATAAGAGAGAACTGACCTCTGCAAGTTGTCCTCTGATCTCCACATGTGTGATGATGTGTCATGAGCATGCTCACATTGTCACACTCACAGACACAATGAAATGTGATGATTTTTCAAGAAACATGCTAGTTACAAGCTATAACCCACTGAACAAACATGCTAGCTACAAGATATAACCCACTGAATAAACACACTAGTTACAAGTTATAACCCACTGAATAAACACACTAGTTACAAGTTATAACCCACTGAATAAACACGCTAGTTACAAGGTATAACCCACTGAATAAACACACTAGTTACAAGTTATAACCCACTGAATAAAATCAGAAGCAAATGGGTAAATTCCAGGTGTGATAGGCAGCAGGACAACATCCATATGGAAAAGCGGCTCCAGGACTTTTCAAAAGGTCTCCCATGTCACTTTTCTCATGCACATGGAATTTTCTGGAGCATGGGAGTCTACAGATTTTTAATTGTCCATGTTTTGTTAAACATTTCTCTATCACTTGGGCCAACTCTTCTCCCCTGACTTCGACTCTACTGCCCATACTCCTATCAGTTACCATCCACAGTTGGAAGTGAAACCTTACTGAGTTTTCTGTCACTTTTTACATCCCTTAAACCTGTTCCTGTTTTGTTCTGAAATATGGTTAGGCACCATTTGGGCCTCTCCAGGCTGGTTTTCAAGCTGCTTTGTGGGGCAAAAGCAGCCTTTAGTGCACATGTTCTCTATCCTTCCACAGGTAGCCTCTCTGGGACTCCAACCTGGCTGCTGTACCCATGAGTCCTGTGGGCTGCTTTGTGATTCCCTTCTGAAAGCTCACAGCAGCTTGTTTTCTCCCTTGGCAACCTATCCTGCACAGCTTCCAGCCACACAACTACAGCTTCCCCAGGCCTTTGACCTCACTGCAGAGGTCAGCTCTGGGAAGACCCCTATGCTCAGGCCAGAGGTGCTGACTAAGGTTTTCTGTCCTGCCTGGTCCTGCAGCCATTAAGTCCCAAAGAATCACATAGAGGTCTACATTAGTTATAAACTGATTGACCCACTAGCTTAGGCTTCTTATTTACTAATTCTTATAACTTACATAAGCCCATAATTCTTGTCTGAGTTAGCCACGTGGTTTGGTACCTTTTTCGGCAAGGCAGTCACATCTTTCTTCCTCTGTGGCTGAGTCATGACTGTAGACTATAGAATCCTCTTCCCAGAATTCTCCTGTTCTCACCTCTACTTCCTGCATGGTCGTCCCGCCTATATTTCCTGTCTGGCTACCAGCCAATCAGCATTTTATTAAACAAGTACAAGAAACAAATGTTTAGAGAGTAAAACCATTGTCTCACAGAACAGAGGTCAGCTCTGGGAAGACCCCTATGCTCAGGCCTGGACACACTGTGCAAACTACAGCAACTGCTCCTTTCTCCAGCACGATGTGCAGACCAGAAACCTCTGCTTAACCTACTTCCACCAGTTTCTGTTGTGCTTTACTTAAGATGGTACTGAGTCTGGGACACGCTCCATCCGGACTGGAGGTGAGCATGGAGAACAGATATTTACACTGATTGAAAGTAATAATGTGGCCTTGCCACACTGTCAAAGGTATTTATTAATATGAAGAGAAGAAAGAAC